>APFE031235341.1:0-25492 GCA_000404065.3 Pinus taeda | reverse complement strand
ATGTTCTTACACATTAACTTATATAAAGGAAGGAAATTGTCGAACAAGGCATATTTTTCAATATACTCTATATATATTTTAAATATATCTATGTTCTTACACATTAATTTATATAAAGGAAGGAAATTGTGAAACAAGGTATCCAAAGTAATTGAACTTTAAAAAATTAAAGTTCCAAATGGAGTCTTAAAGTTTTATCTATTGAAAAATCATAAAAAGAAGTTCAATAAATAAGAGATTATTCAAAGTTAAGCGAATTTTACACAATTCAAAGAGGTTCTAAGAGAGGCAAGAGAAGCATGATCAAGATCCCGAAATGAAAGTAAGAAAACCAAAGATTGAGACAAAGATCGTGATCAAAACAGTATGCTAAACCTTGGGTGCACAAGCTAAGAAGATAAGCCAATAATGATTACATTTAACTAGTGAAGAAATAACACATACTTTATCATCCTTAGGTTATAACCATTGATTGATCAACAATAGGCATTAGAACTTATACACCACTCTATCATAATTGACACGAAGACATATATCTACGTTATGAAGACTATTTACTAAGCAAATAAAATCAATGTGCTATAAAGAGTGATAGTGTATTCATAACTTATTCAAAATAGCATAAAAGAGATGATTCTTATGTTGCTATTGAATGAGAGAGTAATTTGTTGAGCCAATCAACTGTTAAGAGCATATCCTTCATATGTATCAAGGATTATTAACACAATTAAGATAAGTAAAAACAAGTCATAAAAGCAACCAATATTATATGAGTAAAAGAGCATGGTAACCCTCGAGGATTCAAAAGCGTGAAAGCCAGACAATGCAAATAGAAGAAAACTTTGATCAATCAAATGAAAATAAAAGAAGGAAAATTTCAAAATTTGTAATGGCCCCCCTACATTTTTGTAGAAATTCATTGTAGATTCAAACTGCTTATGTAATATTCTTAAAAAAAAACTTGAATCTACTCTACTCATCAATGGAAACGATTAATCGATCAAGAAATCACGAAGCATACAAGATAAATAATTCAATCAATGCATTACATAATGATTTCTTAGGGAAATCCATAGCTAAAAAAACCCTGCTATTTGTATATTGCATTAGTCAGAAAATATGAGAAGATTACAATGCTTTGCTCAAGCCCAAACAACCTCTGCACTATATTTATTTGTCTCACAACTTCCTAGATAAGCCTTGGCAAATACTTAAACAATTTTATGCTTTCCCAAGTCCCTATTTCCTTGCGTTGTTTCCTTGGGAATCAACCCCTATTAATTAGGGAAATTCCTCAATTAGAATTGTGCAATCCTCATAGGCCTTCATTTGCCTGCATGCACCACCTGTACAATTTGGATGATTATACAAATGACAATACACTACCCTTGAACTCCAATCTCGGTTGGGTAACTCTTAGATATGACATGCATGAGTTATTTAGGAGTGAAGCATCAATTAATTGGTTGAACACATGAAGGAGCACCCCACTGTCTGACCTCCTACTAGTTCCTCCATGAATTGGAACTAGTTTAACTGACTTTAACTCAATTAAACTGAATTAATTAATTACAACTCTAAATAAACTCAACCAGAGATCCTATAAAGTAGGAGACCCTCTACATGACTCAATTTAGACCCTCAACTCGAATTAACTGAGCCAACTATGTCAAATTAACTTAGTTAACTCATACAAGTTGTCTTGTGATGTCGAATTACAATTTTATTCCTGATTTAATCAAGGATAAAATTAAACCAAGATTTTCTTGTTGCATTTTCAACAATTTTGAATCAAAATATAGGGGAGTTGTTGGCGGGCCAACAAATGGCGACTGGATGGGAAAACCAATTATCTCTAGTTTAATGATTTGGAACCCATAAAGTCATGGAATAATGATAAGATGTCATGTTATGCTAGCGTTCAAGTACCCTGAAAAGTTTCATTCTTGATTTTTGTGTGACAATTGGAAATTTACAACCTATACAAATCATTCCCACCATAATTATAAAGCAAGATAAAATATAAACCCAAAAATGTAAATAACAAACTTTATTAATAATGAATTTAGGGAAAGATAAGGGAACCAAGTAAATCATAGTTGCTAGATCAACTTGAATATCACGAGCATGGCCATTGCTGCTAGTAGACATCTATAGCCTCGACAAGGATGCCCTTTAACCCAATGGTGTGTTTGCATCCCATCTATTAGATTTAGATTAAGAGTTTTGAAGAATATTTACTTTGGTTATTAATTTGCTTAGAAATAAAATGAAAGCCACTGTCCTGGCTTCGTAACTAGCTAATGACATTGTCATTCACAAGAACGAACAAGAGTGAACAAGCTGACTTGTGATGATACCTCTTGTCTTTGAATTTTGCAACTGAAAGCCATTACCTTGGCTTGGTGGCCAATAACGGTAATGCCGCTATTATTAGGTCCCATGATCATGGTAGGTTGGCTCATAATATGGCCTCCTATCCCTTAGTTAATCCTTTTATGTTAAATTAACTCTGATTAATATTAACCTTTAATGGGTTACTAAATAGGCGGGTAGGAAAATATACTCTCCTTAAGAGGAAGGGATGGCATGAAAAGTTTTCAATGATTAATATTTATTGATCTATTTTTCTATTCCAAGAGATTCAAATGAAAACCATCAAGTTACAACTTTTAAACAATGGTCGAAAGATTAAGACAAACATTAAGTACAGTCCAATAATAAGATTACAAAATCAAACACTTATAATTATGATAAGTTAACGTTTTTATTTAAGTTTAATAATCATGTCCAATAATAAGATTACAAAATCAAACACTTATAATTATGATAAGTTAACTCTTCGATTTAAGTTTAATAATCATGACAAGGAGAACCTGGAAGTGTTAAGGTATACCCCTTTCTGGCCAAAGAGGGAAGAATTGAGAAACCTACAAGTATCAAATCAAGCAAAGCAATCCAAAACATGAAAATAAGCCAGAAACAATTAAACATCCACCAATCTATTCATCAAATCACAAGCAAAGGATGATAAAGAATGATAATAGTGTAGGGATGATATACAATTTTGAAAACTTATGTATTTTACTTCTTAAATATCTTAAGGATATAAATGTGTACTTGGCTTCAAAAGTTAATATTATATGAGATGTTAATGAATTGACCTTTTATTATAGACTAATGAAATCAAACACTAAACTAAACAAATTAAAAAGAAAATGAGCAGGTATGATGTTGATTTCAAAACTAAGGAGAGATTTACTACATTTTATGTTAAATGAAAAAGGCATTTATGGTATCATTTCACTTTATGTATTGTTATTTGTTAATGATAGGATAAAATTCCATTAAGAATACAAAAAGTGCAAAAACAAAGTTAAGCAAACTCCCCTTACAATGTTGTAATGATGGCTCATCTTTAACTCATGCTTTTCATATCTGGATTATTCAAGCAAACAAAAAGCAAAAATAACATAAAGACTAGTCTACTCCTAAATCTACCCTACACTATCCTGAAAATCAAGAGCTAAGTGAAATGAAATTTCCAATGTAACCATTCAAGTAGCTCTGATCTTGCTATGATAAAGAGATATTCAATTAGTGAAAAGAATTGGATCATAGTGAAATTAAAAAAAACAACTCATGCTTACTTGGAAAATCTTCATTGAAAAACAAGGCAAGTATGATCTTACCATTCTTGGGGAACTTAGCTCGATATGATTGTTCGAGCCAATCTCCAATCATATCCTGATAAGTAAACATATTAACATCAAATTGTTTAAAAGGGTTTGGAGATAAAAAAGATATATGATGAGAACTAAAAGAATCTCATAGAAGAATTTTAGTATTATTGAGAGGGTCAATTTTAGTAATTAAATCAAAAGGATGAGAACTTATCAAAATTTGATGTTGGAAAGGGAGTATTTCATTCCCTTGATGATTCTGATTGAGACCACATGTTTCAAAATTGATAAATTGAGATGAAGCAATAAGATGAAACAATATTTCAAAACCACCATCGTTTGTTGTGCAAATAATGTCATGATGGAAATTTTCTATAATGTTTAGTTGATTATCGTCTTCAAACTCAAATTATTTATTATGATAAGAACATGATTTTTAATTAAACGCATATTGACTAAAACCAAGAGGAGAGATGCTTAGAATCAAATCTGAACCACTTCTTAACTCCCTTACGGATAAAGAATTAATAAATCCAAAAGATGAAATATTATCATTAGGAGAACATGAAATTGAGATTTTAGACTTATGTTTAGGAAGTTCAATGTTATTATCAAGCATATCATCATCATAATAGTCATAATGAACTCCCCTCTCTTGCAAATCATAAGAAAGATTAGATTCATTAACATGGACAAATTGATATGCAAGAGGTTCATGTAAATTCTTTTCAATCTCAATTTCATGAAAAGGGTCTATTGAAACCTCATCAAGCTCATTTTGTTGATTTGCATGATTTTCCTCTTCACTTAAATTTGAACCAGTTGGAACAGAAGTTTGAGCATGAAGATCAAATGAATCATTATCGCATGTATGAATACTCATAAACAAATAAGGATATATGAAATAATTACTACTAGAGTACATATGATTGGCATGAAATGAAACATATTCAACTATATTTTTAGTTAGATTCACATTATTAGATGAATCTTCTGGTAGAATAGTAGAGACTGGTTCAAGATCAACTTCTAAGGAAGAAACATCATAAACACGATTAATGGATGAACGCAGATCTTCTACGATATTTTCCTTTGCTGAATTTTCCTCATGACAAACTACATCCAAAGAGGTTTTAGGAATAGTTTCCAACTGAGAATTACAACCTAAATTAATTTTAGATTGGTGAGAATGTGGAAGATCAATTCGTGCTATAAGTGATATTGAAGGGATTTGGGAGTCACAAGTTGGCACTAAATATTCCAAAACAAGATTAGTATTAACCATTGGCTCAAAACCTATGTTCTTTTGATTATTTTGTTCATTATTAGTAAGAACAAGATTAAGAAGCCATAAGGTTAGCTTGCACCTAGGGGGTAAATTTTCTAGATGAAATCTTCAACAAAGTACAATAAATCTAGAAGAAAACTCCTGCAATGATTCATTTTCACGCATAGATAAACTATTATTTTGAACATAATGAATCATAATCCTAATCCTACTGAGTGTTAATAAATACTTCAATGAATTGGTTCCACGAATGAATATATTTCGTTGGCAAAGCTTTGAACCAATTTCTAATTCTCCCCTGAAACGTAAGAGTAAACAACTTGCTCACCATCAGTGAAAACTCCAAAATATTTACATTTAAACCGAAAATAATGAAGATGAATAAGAGCATAAATGGAATCCTCACCATCAAATCTTAGCTTTGGCAAGTGGTTCACTGTCCTTTTGGAAATGCTCCTAGTTGGCTGGCACGAACTAAAAAGTATGCTCCAAAACAAAATTTGGGAAAGGAGCCATGAGCAATTAAAAAAATTCAAAAACTAAGATTATGTGAGGATAAGCTGTCAGTCAAGCTTTTGTTACAATGACTTTGAAAGAAAGAAACAATAAATCTAGAGTTATAGAGGCTAAGGGTTTAATGATATACTCAATTAATTTTTTCTTAGTCCCTCTTTCTAGCACCAATTTTTTGAGGCGGATTTTATGCACCCTAAGTCAACAAGGGAGGAATAGCTTGGACCGAGGCTTATTAATAGCCCAATCCGTTTGGTATAGCTACTCTCAACGGGTTTATAAGCTTCGTTAGCCTAGGATCCTTTCTTCTTGCGAAGGATTGAATCTGAAGAAGGTATTTCCTAATATAAAATAATATAAACTATGGTTATGTTACACTAAACTAAACTAATTCTATACTAAATTATAATTAAAATAAGCTACGACTAAATTATTGAGTTAGCTCTGCAAATCAAATGGAAATCAAACAACTTGAGAGTAATGTAATTATGAAAATAAAAAGGCTAATTATTTCAATGTTAACATCAAGAAAGTGGTTTGTATTTTTTTTTTCACAGGTGGGAAAACTTTATCATAACTTAGTCTTCAAACCAACAGTGAGGACAACCATCTCTAGCTACTAACAATGAATGTAGGCTAATTCATCACGGTTATTCAAGGAAAACCACGCCACTTGGAATAACCCGTTGGTGGTCCGTAAGGGGGCAGGATTTCACTCCTGCCAGATGCCTCTGGGTCTTGGGCCGTTAACCTGTTTCCTTACGTACGTCTGAGGAAGACGAGCTCTTAGCCAAGCAGAAGCAGTTTTAGGACATACTCTAAGTTCCAAGAAAGTAGGTGTTAAGTAATTCTAATTCATAAATTTCATTTAGAAATTAGAATTAAAGAAAAAGAAATATAATACACTAATTGTTGTTACACAATTAAAATATGATACAACATATACAATTTTATATTACAATAAATGAAAAAGGCCAGAACATTGTGTAACTGGCTCAAAATTTTTGCACTTATAAATGAAGTCTTAAAAATAATAATATTGTGTTTATAGAATGGAATGAAATCCTATTCCTAAATGCAATTACAAATCAAACCAAAACTATTGCCCAATGTAATTAATCACAGAACAGGTAATTGTTAATTTACAAGTTCCTTACCCTGGAAGCAAACACATATCACTATGCTTACTATTAAGATTTTACATTAAGAAATAGATGCAAAAAATATTGTTTTAACAAGGCTACATAGTGACTATTGCCTTCCACTTAGTTTAATTAATTAATAATTTATTAATTTATAGTAATTAAGAGTTAATAGTAATAATTTAATTTAGTTAATTAGTATAATTAACATTTTCAAATTCACAACCAACAACATTAGAGATAAATGCTAATCATTTTTTTTTTTTGCAAAAATTAGAAAAATAATTTGTAAAGATCCACTTTGTTAAATTGAAAATTATTTAACATGTTTTACCAAATTAATAGGTGGTCAACATAATAGTGGTGGAAGACATAATAATAAGATAAATGTAATGTCATATTCATGAGACCATAATCTTAATAGTTAAATATGAAAAATGATAATCTATTAATAGTAACCTTTGTAAAAATAATTTTATTTTATCTGATTTACAATAAATGCAAAAGGATTAAGCATCCCAATAGTATTAAGCTGCCATATTACACTTTCCACAGAAAACAAAATTTCGAAACCCTGCGTTATTTTCAAATTCAAGTAAAGTAGAAAACAAAGCAAAGCAACCTTATATGAATTTGTACCTTTCATCGATGTGAATCTATAGCTGCCATGTTACACTTTCTAGAGGAAACAAATTTTCGAAACCATGCGTTCTTTTCAAATTCAACTAAAGTAGAAAGCAAAGCAAAGCAACAAATTTATAACTTTCATTGATGTGAATTTATCTTACTTTCACTTCACTCTGTCCTTGGAAAAAAGAAAATAAAATTCGTTGAAGCTGCTTAAGGGATTACTCAACATGTGATAAGTGTTATCACCTTTCCTCGGTTTGATTGCAACCATTGATCAAATCCCATCCAAAATTATCAAGGAACAAATCGAGGTGCAACGAATGATGTGTACGAACTTTCAGTCCTATAATAGACAAATGCAGACTTGAAAAGTTAGGTATTTATTGCATCATAAATATTATAGGGCAAGAGCTAACCAGACTGCCATAGGGCATTAAATGACTGGTTAGCTGCATGCCCTTTAACTTTATAACACACCCCATTATTTTTCATTTATCTTGTTATGCGCATGGGTGTGTTATAAAGTTAAAGGGCATGCAGCTAACCAGTCATTTAATGCCCTATAGCAGGCTGGTTAGCTCTTGCCACGAATTACGAGGCATGGCCCAAAAACATGTTCAAATTCAAAGCCAATACTATTAGAGATAAATACTAATAGTTTTTTTTACAAAAAATATAAAATTTGTTTGTAAAGTTCCACTTTGTGGAATTGGAGATTATTTAACTGTTTGACCAAATTATTAAGTGGCCAGCCTTGGAACCCATTGCGTAATACTGGCTAGTGCCAAGGCTAATGGAAAGGAAAAATTTAAATGATATGCTTTTTTATAAAATTAACTTACTTTAATTGTTGGCTAATGAATACAATAAATCAACCAATGACAAAAGCAAGGACAAAGATAAGAATATCATCTACAGTGGCAATACTATCAATGTTGTATGTAAAGGTTAACATTTTCTATGAATTCAAAAGTTTGGAAAAATTCACAAAAATCCAAAATAAAATAATGTGTAAACCAATAACTCTTCTTAGGACATAGGTCACTAAATAAGACTATCGATTTGAAATAATTTGCAAATCAAATCAATGCTGATACAATCAAAGAAATGTAATAAACAAAACCATTTGCTTAAGGAATAAAACCATTAAAAAAGCAATATTTATCTTCTAAATTGCAAGAAATAGTTACAAGACAATAAAGAGGACATTCATTTGACTATGGAACATGAAAGTTGAAGAACCAAAATCAACACAATCAAATTTTTGTGCTTGTATTGATATAATTCCATAGTTAAAACATTAATAATAATTAATTGTCCAAAAGCTCCCCCATAATACCACATGTCTCCCCCCTCTTTACTATAGTGTATTGTCTCAACCCAAAGAGCTTTGTTTTACAAAGAAATTTCATTCGTTTTATAAGCAGAGGCTTGTTTTTATTATTTACATATTGATTTCTTTTGGTAATTACATGGATTAACGAATCTAATGTTCTTGCTGAAAATTAGCCAAAAATCATATATATCGTTTTGAAAATGACCGTTGGTTGAACTACTTACCAATTTAAATGATTTGGTCATTCTTTGTCTCCTTTGGTTGACCTCTATACATGCTGTAAATATCATCAAAGATTGAATCTTGCAACACCAAGACATGAAATTAACTATTCAAAATCAAAAGATAACGATAGGATCCATTAAGAAAAATCGTAATCCTCATCTTCATTTAAGAATCATGTAAGGAATAATACCTCCCCTAGGAATAAATCTCTGAAGAATAGTTTTTTATCTGAAAGATCCCGAAGGTTGGTTACTCCTTGCGGGAGGGTGGATTATAACCTTTTTAATCAATATCCCCCGCAGCCTCCTGCTGATAAAGAAATTCGCCTTCCTGAATCCATTCCTCCTCCCTTCCATGATATTCCATATGCATCTCACATTACATATATTCCATCTTCTTCTCCATCTCCAAAAGAGAAAATCCCACCGTCTGGAAAAGGAAAAGAGCCATGTATATCTGTCACTCCTCAAAGCTCACCTGTCTCATCTCCCATAAACACTGTGGGAAGTGACCTTGACTTTCTTCTCAGTAAAAAATCTCTTGAACTCCATCCTCTCATGATTCACAAACCTGGAAAGCCATCTTCGCCACATATTAGTCCAAATTCAGCAAAGAACATAAATGTTAGGAGAAAGCATAACAGAGGAAGCAGGCATTTCCGGGGGAGAAAGAACAATGCTGGCATTGAGATCCATGAACTATCTCTCATCGATATTCCTATCATTGATCTGTCTACAAATGGGCCTCTTAGAGCAAGCCAGCCCATGAATAGCCCATCATGACTCACATATTTTCAATGAACATTAGAGGTCTAGGGGTAGACCAAAAATTCTTGGCCCTAAAGAATCTTTTTTTGTCTATTCATCCAAAAATCATACTCATTTAGGAGAATATGCATGTTGTTCCTAAATCCATTACCTATTTTAGGCGGATGTTTCCTTTTTGGCACATAGTGGCTACTGAAGCTATTGGTCAATCGGGGGGTTTGGTGGTACTATGGGATCCAGACTGGATAAAGGCAAGGGCTTTCAAATGTTTTGCAGGGATCCTACTCCTTGAAAATTTTCGGGGACATGCTGGCCCCTTTCATAATTTGAATATTTATGCCCCATACAAGGACAGGCTCACCTTCTGGGACAGACTTTTGTCATCAGAATTCATTGACATTGATTCTCTGATGATTGTTGGTGACCTAAATGTTACCTTGAATTCTGACGAAGTATGGGGCAGCAGTAGGAAAATTGATCCACTTGGAGGCCTTATAAGAAATGCGATGCTTCACCGAAATTTTGTTGATATATGTCCCTATCAAATGGGTCCTACTTGGGACAATGGTAGAAACGAAACTGCATATATTGCAAAAAGGTTAGATCGATTTATTATCCATGACAACGTAATTGACTGTTTGGGAATGCCAATATCAAATATTGTAAAATGTTTCATTTCTGATCACAGACCAATCTCTCTTGAATGGAGGAATCAGGAAAGGCTATCCTTTCAAGTTTAATAGAATCTGGTTGGAAGATTTTGACTTCAATGTACTTATTAAAAAATCCTCGAGTGACCTCCCTTCTATGGACCTATCTTCTCCCACCTTATCCTTTATAGACAAACTCTCATCTATAAGAAAGAATGTAAAAGAATGGAAATTCAGGAAAAGACATCTCAATAGGAAGGCCCTTAATGATATTCAAATGGAACTAGACAGGATCACTGGTGGCTTGTCAAAAAATTCCATTTCATTACATATGCGTTGTCGTATAAAAGAACTGGAAATGAAAAAACAAAGGATCCTGGATATTGAAGAAGCCTCAGGGAGACTGAAAAGTCGTGATATTTGGCTAAAAGAGGGAGATATAAATACTAAATTCTTTCATATATTTGCAAACTCCAGGTGTGAAAGGAACACTATTTGGGGGATAAATGATGGGGAGGGAAATTATCTTCACACTAAAAAAGATATCACAAATGAGGTTGTGAAATTTTTTGAAAATCAATACAAAAGGTCAGGGGATGTTAGGATTGAGGATATTATATGGGGTATTGACTTATACCCTCATATGTTTGATGAAGCTCAAAATGAGTGCCTCTACAAGCCGATCTCAGAAGAGGAACTATTGGGAGTTATGAAATCCTTCAAAAAAGACAAGAGTCCGGGTCTAGACGGGTGGTCGATTGAATTTTTTTATCCATTTCTTTGATCTCCTAAAAAGCGATTTATTGGGGATGATAGAGGAATCTAGATTAACAGGTAACATTCATCAACTTATTTTATCTACCTATATAGCTCTTATTCCGAAAAATCGTAAGTATCCTCCTTCCTAGATTTCAGGCCCATATCACTTTGCAACATCTCCTTTAAAATCATTTCAAAAATCATTGTTGGAAGAATTCAGGGTTTTCTTTCCAGGTCTTTGACTCAGGATCAACATGGTTTTCTCCAAGGAAGGAATATTCTAGATGCTGTAGCAAACACCCAGGAAAGTTTGTTCACTATGCATTCTAAAAAGAGTGAAGCGATCATCCTGAAGATTGACCTTAGAAAGGCATATGATTGTCTTGACTGGGGGTTTATCAGATGTCTTCTTGCAAAAATTGAATTAAATGCACAGATGATAAATTGGATTATGGCCTGTGTAGAAAAAGTTAATTATGTAATCATAATAAATGGTTTGCCTTCTACCTTTTTCTCGGCTGCCAGAGGCCTGAGACAGGGTTGTTCTTTATCCCCTCTCTTGTTTATTTTGGCTATAAACTCTTTAAGCCTTCACATCAATAGAGCGGTCTCGAAGAATAGGTGTAGGCCTTTGAAGATCAGTAGGAATAATTTTATCTCCCACAATTTATTTGTGGATGATATCTTGATATTTGGTATGCTCTGTAGATTTACTTAGGAATGTCTTCATTATATTGTGGATAGATTTCAAAAAGCTACTGGGATGCATATAAATGAATCAAAATCCTTTTTTTTCATGGAGATGTTAATATGGAAGTATTAGAATATCTGATCCAGCTATTTGGGTTAGAGGTGAGGCCCATAAATGAAGGTATGAAATACATGGGGTTTCATTTAAAAGCAAAAGGCTATACTAAATTAGATTGGCAATGGATTTCGAATAGATATTTTAAAAGGATTTCAGGGTGGGAATATAAGTGTCTCTAAATGGCTGGCAGAGCGGTTCTTACTCAGTCTGTTATGGTCCAATTAGCTGTGTACTGGGCTCATCTTTATTATATTCCAGCAAGTATCATTCATCTGATGAACAAAATGATTGCAAATTTTATTTGGGGTGGTAATAAGGGGAAAGAAAATACCACCTTTCAAAATTATTTGACCTCACACTACCAAAGAAGTAAGGTGGTTGGGGTATTTTGGATCCGAGAACATTTGGTAAGGCTTTATTATGCAAGTCTCTTTGGAGGGCAGTTTTTGGGGATGGGTCATGGAGAAAATCTATCAAGAAAAAATACATGGCTAGTTGAGACATCACATATTGGTTCAGGATGGGGAAGATTGGGTCCTCTCAGGGATCAACAATATGGATGAGCTTCTGTAAGGTTGAATCTATCTTTCTCAAAAACTTGGTCTGGAGTTTACAAATAGGTAAAAAAATTCTTATTGGGCTTGATCCGATCATGGGTGTGGCCAATGATTTCTACATATCTCATCCGCTTCTAAATTTCCTTCATAGAAAAGGGTATTTCACATGTAATCAGGTAATGGTGGACTGGCAGGGTCCTTTCCCAACATGGAAAAATGCCTCATCCATGGGAATGTCAGGAGTTTTAGCGCAATAGTGGGAACATATTCAATGGAGTTAAGGAACAGCGGGTTTTGTCGAACAAAGGAAGATGACGTACTTATATGGAGGGGGACAAGTGGAATGGGAACTGTCAAGGTAAAATATATCTACTCATATCTTATCAGTACAAATTGTTCTCAAACTCTTCCCATCTTTCCAGTGCTATTATGGAAAACAAGATGTCCTTATAAATCCATCATTTTTCATGGTTGGTTTTCCATAATAAAATTTTGTCATGGGAAAACTTGCAGAAAAGGAATTGGTCAGGGCCTGCGTATTGCTATGTCTGCAAATATGCTGATGAAAACAATTTCCACATGCTCTTTCAATGTTCTATAACTCAACATCTCTGGAGAAATCTTGCCTCATATTTTGGTTTCATCTATGTAGCACATCCTTCAATAAAATAAGCTTTTGCTTGGTGGAGTAGTCAGAAAGAATCATGGAGGCATATCTTACAACTAGCTCTCTGGAGCATATGGAAATGGAGGAATAATATTTTATTTCAAAACAGGAAGGAGGGTTTCGGGGTAGTTTTTGATAACATTGTCTCTCTCTATAACACTATCCCTGTTAAACTTTCTCAGTATAACAAGGTAATTCAAATAGAGCAAACATCAGACCATATGGGTTTCCCAAGAGCTTTTTTTGATGGGGCAGCACAAAATGGCATATGTGGATGTGGGGTCCTTTTTGTTATGGAAAAGGATTAGCAATTCTAAATCTTCTGGAACAGGGGGAAGGGTACCAATAACGAAGCAGAGGCAATGACGCTAACAGGATTTCTTACTTTCAGCTTTTTTCTAAATATTCAGTCTCTACAGATTTTTGGAGATTCCAAAATAATTATGGATCATGTCATAGGGAAGAATCATATTAAAAAGCAGCATCTATCTAGTTGGTTGAATAGAATCAGTTCTCTCTGGGGGAGGAAGGATGACTACACTATTCAGCATATAAATAGAGCACAAAATTCAAAAGCTGATATATTATCAAAGAAAGGACTCTTTTCTCAAATGGGCTATTGGAATATGGATATAAAAATTGATGATGAAACTTACTCCATTAAGGAATTCTCTCTCCCTGGTACTTAACCTCTGTTTGTTATTGCAGAACTCCTAGGTATGTTTTTCCAGGATATTGTTTTGTTGTATTTCACAATCTCTCTCTTTGGTAGAAGAAGTGTCTCCTTTCAGAGTTTCTGGTTTTTTCTAGATTCCCTATTTCGCCATCTATTCTCATGTTTTATTTTCCCTTCAAGTTGATTGCTTTTCCTTTTGAAGCATATATCTTCCTATCTATCCACCTGTTATGGGGGATTTTTGGACTCGCATCATATCAGGACTGGTTTTATTATCCTCTTCAGTTTTGTTCAGGGTTGTTTATATATCATTATCTGGCCATATCAATATGTAATCTGCATATTTATATCTTTTATCTAATACAATCAAGCTTTTTTCTGGGCGTCCCTAAAAATTTGCCTCCCATAGAACCGTGATTTTCTTCGAAATCACACATCAATTCGCAAAAAAATTGTATTAGTTAACTAGGGTCGTTCTGAGAAAAACCCACGTCTTATGTTTCTTAGATTCGTCCCTGATCAACTGAAGACTGCTCCTGAAATCCCTGTGTTAGTTTGGATATATATATATATATATATATTTCTAATTTTTTTATTACGCAAGTTAGGGATAAAAATACGATATTCACCAGACAATTATGGTCATATGAATCTATATGAAGAGTGTGTTTCAATATAAATACAACTATAAGGGGTGCTAGTTGGTGTTTGGTGGATAGACTTTGGAATGATTCTTGATTGGTTTTGGTGCTTTGTTTGTACGTGTGCCTTGGCTTGTGGTTTGGATAAATATAAATATTTGTTTCTTTTAAATTATATATTTAATACAATATACGTACAAGAATTAAAAGAAATGTTTTTGAACTGTTTTTATTTTATTTTTCAATATATAAATATACATACTTTTTTATTTTATTTTTATTTTAAATATATCCTATGTTCATACACATTAACTCATATATATATATTTCCCCTAAGGAAAAATCGTTATTTTCATTGATAGTAAGAAAATTATATATTGTAGATGCTTAGTTGCATATGCTATACAGTGAGGCAATTCACCTGTCAAAAAAAAAATATCATAGGTCTATGTGGCTCCACGCAGGGAGAACAGTTTTTCAAAAATTTCAAAATTTCAAAATTAAAAAAAAAATCCTCGCAGGGAGTACAGTTTTCTAGTCTGCCAATATATACAACTAATATAACCGAGATATACATATGTACTGATAAATTATGCAACAAAAAATATAACCATGTAAGAACAGGCCCTTCTGGGCCCAATTATGCTTTGTAGTCCATGTGTGGACAATGGAAGTATTGATAGTGATCATCATCCCTCTGCTCCTGTATCATCCATGTACCTCGAGGTCGATTCATAGCTTCCTTGGAAAGTTGATCAAAAATCTGGTTGCGTTCCTAGTATATATGGCGACAAACAAAGTGATCAAAATGTGCAATGAATCTGTGTGCCTCTTCCAGAAGGGGTCTCAGAGTATAAGCATGACAAATAGATGTATTGTTTATCGAGTTGATAACATTTTTTGAGTCCCCAAAAATTTGAATATTCCTGCAATATTTTTCCAAGGCAAAATGAAGGAGGTGTTTGAGGGTAATGAGCTTGACATAGTTGTTTGTGCCCCTTCTCAATCCCATTTGAATTTTAAAGAAATTTGTATCAGAGAGGTATAGAATAGCTCCTCCCGTACACCCTCCATCCTGGGCAGACCCGTCAAAATATGCCCAAGGGTAGTCTCGGTTGATGGCCTCAGGTATTATATTTCTAGTGGGATAAGTAGCATCGTCATCAGGGATGATATAATAGGTGTTGGTATTATGGTACATATGTTGTACTTGATGGCAACCCTCTCATACAGATGACATATCATAGTGCAACAGGCCAGTAGTAAAGATTGATGATCAGCCTACTTAGAATGGAAGAAAATAAGGGGTTCGTACGTGCACCGTTCAAAAGGTGCCGACCCGCAGGCACGCCATTCTCAAAGTGCGGATATGCTTGCAGTCCTCCCGCACAAAAGGTGCGAACCTAAAATGCACAGACTTTCATGCAGAGAAAAACGCGTATCTTATGTTTGGTCCATGGTATTTAGTCCGACGTTTTTGATCCTATGGTTTTGGTCCGTGGTTTTGGCATCTAAAATATTAAACCCAGGTTTTGGATCCCTTGTATTGGTTTTCTATGGTTTTGATCCATGGTTTGAGTAAGGGCTTGCCTATAAAAAGGAAAGGAGATCATTTGGCTAGGTACTGGAAAATTGAATATCTTAAGATCTGAAATTTTGGGTGATCGGTTTGAAAAGCTAGATCTAGATAAAAGAGAAATCTGTAAATTTGTAAGGTGGATCTATTGATAGGTCGTGATCTCTTTGGCACATGTTCAGATCTATGGATCTGACAGCCTGTGGCACATTGGAGGACTAAGAATTTAGCTCTATACAGAGGTCCGCAGGCGATCCACAGCGCAGGTGTGGAGGAACGTAGCGCAGCAGAAGGCGCAGGTGCGGAGGAACGCAGTGCAGCAGAAGGCGTAGGTGCGGAGGAATGCAGCGCAGCAGAAGGCGCAGGTGCGGAGGAACGAAGCGCAGCAGAAGGCGCAGGTGCAGAGGAACATAGCGTAGTAGAAGGTGCAGGTGCGGAGGAACGCAGTGCAGCAGAAGGTACAGGTGCAGAGGAACGCAGCGTAGCAGAAGGCGCAGGTGCGGAGGAACACAACGCAACAGAAGGCGCAGGTGCGGAGGAACGCAACGCAATCTCTTCACGGCAGAATTGCGGATATCCACAGGTTTCCTTTGGTGAAGTTGCAGAGCTTTTCTTGAAATATATTTTAGCTGTATTTTACCTGTTTCTGCAGAGATCTGGGTTTAAATTGGTGGCTGGTTACTGGTGATATTTTCTGGTTACTGCATTTTGAGAAGTTAATTGTTTAAAGGAGATTGGGTGATGCACATGTACTTGATGTTTTGGATCCAGTTTGAAAATTTATGAAACGTGGTCCTTGAAAGAAAGAGAAGGTAGTAGCCTTCTGTAGGTCAGCACCTACGTACTAGTATCTTAGCTAGTACAAGAGCTAAGGGTTGTAGCTCCCTTCCAGGAGAAGCTGGAAAACGAGAGAGGGTTGTAGCTCTCTGCAGGTTGCAGCCTGCGTACTGGCAAAGGACTGCACCAGTACAAAATCATTGTAAGAAGAAGTTTCTTATTGAAAGAAGATAGAGACATATTGCATCAGGTGGTTTTCACCCACATTGGGTTTCCACCTTACATCTTTTGTTCCTTGGTGTGACTGTCTATTTTGTGTTCTTGCTCATTGTTCTATGGTTCTCACATACAAATTAATGACAAACATCTAATTATAAGTTTGGAAGGTATATGCAAGTTTAAATTGTCAGATCTGAAAATATTTTGTATAAATTGAGAAGAGGTTGATAATACTTATTCACCCCCCCCTCTTAGTATTATTTCTAACAATAGGTAGTCAAAATGAGAGCAGAGATAGAGTGCCAATTTTGGATGATGTTATGGAAAATGTATTGGTTCTGGGTTATCCAAATAGCCCAACAAAATAGGAAGGGTAGGTTTCTGGCTTTGTTCGGGACAACCGATGTGCACCTGGATAGCCAGGCGCCCTTTATAGACGAGCCCTGCCATCAGCTATGGATGTTTATGGTAAGGAAGGTTGTATTTCACAGGTCCACAATGATCAGGCAAAATAGAAAGAGGTGGTCAATGGATTCTGAACTATTCTTGCATAAGCAACACCAATATGGACTGTGAAAATCTCGCTTATTAAGATTGTCCCCCGTGGGGGCCTTGTTCGTGAGCATTGTCCAAATGAACAGTCGTGTTTTGGGGGGCGACTTTAGTTTCCATAGTTGACTCCACCAATTCTCTATGATTAGTGACCGATGGTCCACATAGATACATAGATATCTGTCCTTGGGTGAGTATTTGCCATGTTTTGCTTGGGCCCATACTAGTTCATCTCCCCCCTCTATGATCCTAACATGTGATTTAGTTAGAGCTAAGATGTAATCATCCCAATAGTGATGCCATATATGTGGGAGGTGTAGAAAATGAGTAGACTTCCATGCCTGTTGGAAAAGAGTAGTGTGCTCTGGATCCACAATGTGATTAATGTAGATGATACCAGAATTGTTGAGTAGAAAGGTTAATTCTTGTGGAAGCCTATGAGAGTTTCCACTGCCAATCCAAGGATCCAAACCAATGCACACCGATGAGCCAAAATGTATTTTCCAGGTGATCCCATCTCAGATGAGAGGTAGGGAGTTGATTACTACTTTCCAGATGATAGATATCCCAGTCTTGTTCCAATTGGGTTGTTTGATCCAATCCACCGTGTTGTGTGGAAACATGTAATTCGAGTAGGCCACCCTTGTCCATAAACTGGATGAGGTGACCAACTGCCATCCCAACTTAGCATCCAGAGCAGTTGAAAAATGGTCCAGTCTCTTAATTCCCCAACCTCCCCATTTCTTTGGTAGAGCATGTAACTCCCATCTAGCCCAGACAAAAATTCTTCCTGTTTGTTTTCCTTTCCAAAGGAATCTACAACAAAGATTTTGAATTTTGGTGAGTATGCCCCTAGGAATCCATGCTAGGGACATCCAATATACAAGTGTGGCATAGAGAACGACTTTAATATGGACCATCCATCCTGCTGTGAAGACATATTTATGGTCCTAAATGTTTAGTCTTCTCTTGAGCTTAGAGACTAGCCATATCCAATTGACAATCTTGTAACAGTGAGGTTTTATTCTATAACCCAGATATCTAAGATCATCATCCAAATTTTGAAGGGTGAATGGGAATCTATGGAGAGCATACTGTATTTCATGTGGTGAGCATCCCAAGACCGTGATGGTGGACTTTTTGCAGTTAATCTCCATTCCTGTGGTTGTTCTAAATATGGCCACGATGTTTTGCAGATCTGCCAGGTCCCTAATGCCTCCATTAAGGAAGAGCATAACATCATCAACAAAGATAAGATAGTTTAGAATGTAATTATTTGTAATCCTAATACCGTGAAGTCTCCCCATCCTATGGTCTTCCAAGATGAGTCTGCTAAGTCCCTCCATGATAAGAAAAAATAATAGAGGGGAGAGAGGGCATCCTTGCCTTAGGCCCCTTTTCGAGTGAAAAAACGGGGATGTCAATCCATTGATAAGGACACTAAAAGATATGTTTGTTATGCAGCACACAATCCAATTTATGAACTCTAAGGGGAAACCGAGATGAGTTAAAATCATTCTGATATATAATGAGATAGCACGATCAAAAGCTTTGGAGAGATATACTTTGAGTATCATACCTTTCAATTTCTTCGTTTGAATGGAATGCAAGACCTCCTCAGCAGTTCCTACAACTTCATGAATTTGTCAGTCCTTAAGGAAAGAAAATTGTTTAGAGGAAATGTGGGAGGATAAGATGGGGCGAAGGCGATTTCTTATGATTTTGGCTATGATCTTATAAATACAATTACAGAGGGAGATGGGATGAAAGTCATCGAAGGAGCCAGGGTTGTCGATTTTGGGATGAGCGCAACGAAGGTGGAGTTGAAGGACTCATACTTTTTCCCAGAGATTCTACAATCTTCAATGACCTTGAGAAGGTCTTCTCCAAGGATTTCAAAAAAAGCAACATAGAAATCGACCATCCATCCATCCGGTCTAGTGCTCTTGTCTTTCTTGAACCATTTTAGAGTGGCTTCAAGCTCCCCCAAAGTGATAGTCTTATTGAGATCCCCAACATCCTCCTGATCAACAAACAGGGGAAACAATTGTGCAACTTTGGTGATTTTAGCCAGTGATGCAGTAGGGGGCCTTGTAGAGCCGCTTGAAGTGTGATGTACCGAGGGAGGCTAAGTGCTGAAAGGAATTTACTCTGATGCCCTATTCATTATTCAAATGCCATATGGTATGGATTGCTTTTCGTCCATTGGTGAACTTATGGTAGAATTTTCTGTTATCATCACCTTCTAGTAGCCAAATGGCTCTGCTTCGCAACCTCCATGATTCTTCTCTGTCTTTTAGAATTTTGTCCCTTTGTTTTGCCAGGGTAGTGAGCCTGTCCTTATGCTCAGGAGATATATATCCCCTTCCATGTTCATCTTCCATAGTAGCTATCTTAGCTTCAATGCCTCTGAGGGTTTGATCATCCATCAGTTTCTTTTTTTGAGCCCATCTTTTGGATAGTCTCTTCAGATTGCTTAAATTGTGGGCAAATCCTTCTGCTATGTTTCCTCCCACAACAGGAGGATGGGACTTCCAGTAATTAGTAACAAGCTTAATGTAGTCAACATCTTTTAACCATGTTGCATTGAACTTATATGGCGCTTTTGGCTTGTTCAAACCTCCACTAATTTGAAGGTATATGAACGAGTGATCCGATAAGCCCCCCAATCCAACCCACTGCCTGTACTTACACCCCATACCCAAGAGTCTTTCTTTAAGGAGGAAGTGATCTAGTCTTCTGGCCAACCTAGCCTCCCCAGTCCGTCTGTTCTTCCAGGTGGGTTGTAGTCTAGTAGATGGAATATCAATAAGGCCATGGTCCTCCAGAATATTTTCGAAGAAGTATGATAACAAATCAATCTGAGCATTATGGCCCCATGATTCAGAATATCCAATAGAGAAATTAAGATCTCCTCCTAGAATAAGATTATCCGCTTGCAGGAGGTTAGAGCTGAGCAATTTCTCCTAGAAGAGGCCCCGATTTTGGAAAGGGCCATAAACATTGATTAACATTATATCAGTGCCTAAATCAAATGAATAGATGTCCACTCCGATATAACTCGACCCCCCCAAGTGTTACATAATTTGATAGTCTTAGTGTTGAACCCCATCGCAATGCCTCCAGATCTCTCGTGTACATCAAGGGAATGAGAGTGCCATCCAGGAAGCATGTATTCAAGAAGGTGAGTGATGGCTTCTACTAATCCCAACGCCTCTTGAAGAAAATTGACATCCACCCGCTTGATGCTTAGGAGCCTTCGAAATGCTAGTTTTTTTTTTAGGACTAGCTAACCCACGACAATTGAAGGAGAGAAAATTCATGAGGGAGAGGACACCCGTGTGTTTTGTACTCTAAGAACCTGGTCAATAGCTAATTGATGACCCGCAATGACCTCCATACCCACCTGTTACTTGGCCTTAGAGAGGGAGGAGGGTTTGCCTCGGGGAGGTTTGGGAGGGATGGGAGGGGATATGATACCAATGCTAATAGAGTCAAGTGGCATTGACCGAGAATGGGATATGAGATGGTAAGAGTGAGAGAGAGCCCCCAACTCAGAGTCGGAGGATTGTGCAGAGAAAGTCATCTTAGGGAAGGATGGAGGGGTGCAAGAGATAGAGGGGGGAGGTGGATGCAATGAGTAGGCCAAGGAGCGAGGAGTTAGAGGATTGTGCAGATAAAGTCGCCTTAGGGAAGGATGGAGGGGTGCATGAGATAGAGGGGGGAGGTGGCTACAATGAGCAGGCCAAGGAACGAGGATTCAGAGGATTTTGCAGAGAAAGTCACCTCAGGGAAGGATGGGGGGGTGCATGAGATAGAGGGGGGAGGTGGCTGCAATGAATAGGCCAAGGAGCGAGGATTTGGATAGGAAGGTACCAAAAATGATGGCCAGTTGAGATAGTAGAAGAAAAACAAGATGAAGAAGTGAAATTAAAAGAGCAGGGAGTAGAATTAGACATACCCGCAGAGAGTGCAGCCGTAGTAGACGCCCTGGCCCTGGTCATAGGAGGAGAGGGTGGCTGAATGGGAGCATTGCTGTGCTTCTTCAGATTCTGTGAGGCCACCTTTGTCTGTTCTACATCGGTGTTGGCTCGAGGTTCAGGTACCCCTATGCCTTTGGTGGGTATCTTCTTTCACTAATCCATTACTTTAGCTGTCCCGTTCAAAGGGCATTCCTTGAATAAATGCCCAACCTTTTGGCACCTCCTGCATCGGAAAGGAACCCCCTCATAATCAAGAATTTGTAAGCGAGTGTAATGTTTCCAGTGGAGAGTAATGTGCTCTTCCAAACCCTCCATTGTGTCTAGGTGGACTAGAATCCTTAGAAAAGCCATGTTGCCTGAGGACATGTATGAATTGTCGTGCTCTAGATAGGTTCCCAAGGTGTTCCCAATGCACCTACGAATATCCTCGGACCAGAAAAGAAGGGGAAAACCTAGTAATCTGACCCACAATGGCCCTGTACACACCTGCTCTCTCTCAGGGTCAAAGAGAGGGCTCCATCTTCTGAGTAGCACAAGGGTGTGCTCAATATGCCAAAAACTAGAGAAAACCCATGTGGTATGTTGGGCCCTAGCAAAGTACAGTGCAAACCATCCCCTGATGAAGGTTTGTACAAATGGAAATTCAGTCAAATAGTGCCCCCAAATATCTGCAGTCAATTTCCTCAGCCTAGCTGTGGATTAGTATCGTCCTCATGCCCTCCCCACCGAAACCCTATCAACGGTGTCCATAGATTCTCCCCACTATATGTCCTCACCTAGACGAAGAGAAATGTTCTGATTTTGGGCCTTTACACACTTTGCCTTTTTCCCTTGCTTGTGGCTGTTGACAGATTCTTCAGCTTGTTGTGATCCTAGAGGGGTATTTTGAGGGTCCGGGATGGGCTCAAAGGGATGCTCTTCTAAGTTGGGTGGAGTGCCTGCAAAATAGCGTGAAGAGGGAGGCACCAAATAATGAGGTAGAGGTGGTCCTTTAGGTAAGGCTCGAGGTCCTCTGGCAGGTGTAGATGAGTGAAAATGAGAGGAAATGTCGATCTGAGGGTGAAGTGAGTAACCCGGGGGGTAAATGGAGGGGTCCTGGCTAATGCAACTAGCCATAAACTATAAGGTTGTCGAGATTGGGGGGTGGGGTAGCAGAAAGCGGTCAGGAGAGAGGGTCATCAAGCAGGGAAGTGGTCGGATAGGAGGGACACGAAACTGAGGGCGATGGAAAAAGGACTTCATGTAGCTAGAGGTTTGGGGAAACAACCCTTCCGATATCAAGGGAGGAGATGTCGTTCAGATGGAGACATTGGCGTAAGGGTCCTTGGAGTAATTGACCTGGTCAAGCTCCATATCTTAATTGCCCGGAAAAGACGTGCTAGCTGCCAAGAAAACCCATAAGATGTTGCCTATGGACGCTACACTACCAAGGGGAGTAAACGGTAAACATGTGCTTCCACAGATGCAAGAGAGGTAACGTCAATAGAGTATGCAGGCAAGTTGTAAACTGTGATAGAAGGGTCAGGTGCAAGGCAGGTGGTTCAGGCACTGCAGAGTGTAAAAGCCAAAACCCTAACCCACATCAGGTTGTGGCCCTATATATATATATATATATATATATATTCCTTCTTTATTGTGTGTATATATATACAATAAATATGGAAATGGTCAAGCAAGGCATCCAAAGCAATTAAAAGTTTAAAAATGTTAAATGGAGTGTCAAATTTCTGTCCACTAAAAAACCACCAGAAGAAGCTCAGTAAATAAGAGATTATCCAAATTCAAGAGAACTTTACGCAATCTAAAAAGGTTGCAGGAGAGGCGAGAAAGAGAAGCATGATCAATATCTTGAAATGAAAGCAAGAACCCCAAAGATTGAGACAAAGATTATGATCAAAATACCATGCTAAATCTGGGGTGTGCAAGCTAAGAAGATAAGCCAATAATGATTACTTGTAACCAATGAAGAATTAACACATGTTTTATCATCTTTAGATTATAACCATCAATTGATCAATAATAGGCATTAGACTGTAAACACCACTCTCTCTTAGTTGACACACACACACACACACACACACACACACACACACACACACATATATATATGTTATGAAAACTATTTGCTAAGAAAATAGACATGAGCTAGAGCTATTACAAAATCATTTATCCTGTAGTGCTCCTTTATGGAGAATTTTGTAGAATTTTTCCTACAAATCAACTAGCTTTGATACCATGTAGAACATTTTCTACAAATCAACTAGCTTTGATACCATGTAGAAATTTCCCACCTGTAGATCAACCTGGTAATGCAATGTACTAAAGCAAAACACTTGATCTACTTCTACAAACAATTTAGTGGAAGCTTAATCAACCATGAGCAACATCAATAAGAACACATAAAACTGATAAGAAGGAATCAATCGCACATAACACAGAAGAATTTACCCGGGGAAAGCACATGCCTAAAACCCCATCTCTGTATTATCATACAAGTGGAAATATAGTCCGGATTACACAAAGCCTTAGCTCAGAAGCTATCCAACTCTTAGTACAATCCCTCTGCTACTCATAGACAGTCAAAGGCTTCTCACATACCTTCTCCTTTGCCCTCCAAGCCTCCTATTTCCTTGGGGTCCAGTGTTGCCACCTGTGTGAATTGGCCTCTTCACACACTCACTAACCTCTGATCTAACTGCACAAACTTGAAGGAGATAAATCTTCATCATGGATGAGCTTCCTTTATAGGAAAAATATTCATCCAATTGATAGTACACTGTCCCTTCTCTGATCTCAATTGGGTCTCTGTCTGAAACCTTCCTCAATTAGTTATCATGAGAGAATAACTCAGTTTATCTGAAAATAACAATTGTCACAATGCATGCAGCATCAACAAATTGTATCTCATTAATTTAAAACTTGTGTAAATTAATCTAACTGAACTTTGACTAAGTTAAACTAAGTCAACTGATCCTCTCAAATATAGAACTCATCCTTAATTCCTCAATTAGTGGAGCAAATCAAGGACACATTCCCCAATCAGTGGAGAAATTATTGCATGTTCTCACAAAGACTTCAAGTTTGCTTTTCCTTAACTAATTAACTCATGGAGAATTAATTAATTAATATTCCTAACTGCTGTTAATATCAAATTCGTTTTTACTTCCTATATTTAGTCCAGGGACTGACTAAAATAGGAATCCACATTGCACTGCTAAAAATAGAACTTCTATTTTTAGCACTTCCATTTTTCATTCCCTGTTGCCCAATCCAGCACTGATGCCCAAACTGTTATTTCTAGCAGTTCTATTTTTAGCAGTTCTATTTTTAGCAATTTCTTGTTTCCAATTTTCAACACTGCCTCTCAACAAGAAAGGCTTCCTCTCGAACCCGATCCTATACCTCTAGAATGTTCTACATGCATCACTTCTACCAAGTGTGGTTGCTCCAGCAACTCTCGGAACAAAAAAAATCTTCCAACTGACCTCTCTGTTGGGCTAGAAACATACTCTGACGCTGAAGCTCTACCTGCTGCTGATAAGTGCTCCCTCTCTGACCTTTGTGCTACTGCAACATCTCCATGCATCTTGCACCGTTACAACCTTCTCCGTGCTACCCTACACTGTGCAACACACTTGTGCCTCTTGCATTGTTGTAGCCTGCATGCTTTGCACTGTCATGGGATTCCTTGCACTGTAGCTCTCTCTACCACTCCATCCAAATCTGTCTCTACCCAATCAGTCAGTTTCTACTACTTCACATTGGGGCTCCCGTAGCAAGGTTTCATCCAAGAGGTTGGGTACCTCAAGGATCCTGCCCCTCCTTCTTTGGACAATCACTCTACATTGCCCCACCTCCTACCTGGAGGTATGCTTGCATGTGATCCTTCTACCCACCTGGCTCGAAGTTTCCCCTTACTGCAGGTCTCTACATGAGTAGATGTCTCTACTCGATCTCCTCTCAGCTTCCTGTGTTGTGGCTGCTCCACAACCTCCTGAAGCTGCTGCACCAATCGTGGCTTCTCCACAATTGTCTGAGACTTC
>APFE031235340.1:0-14654 GCA_000404065.3 Pinus taeda | reverse complement strand
TAATATGAATTTTATGAATTTTAGAATGATAATTAGTTGTTTTTAGTGAGATTTTTAGGAAGTGGGTTTTTTGGTTTAATTTCTACAAAATTCCACAAAAATTTATTGAAATCACAAACTTAATGAGTAACCCTTACACAATCTAAATGCCCTAAAAAAAATTTCACCATATTAAATCTATATATAAACTAATATTATTTAACCCAAAAAAACAAACTATTAGAATTCTTATAACAATTGAGAAAAAAAAAAAACAAAAAAAACAAAAAAAAAAAAAAACAAAAAAACAAAAAAAACCAACTTTCTTTTTTATTTTTTATTTTATAATTTATGCATTGTCGCCAATCCATTGTTTGATTAAATAAAATAATTTTGGTTGAAAAAAAAATATTAATTACCCAAATATCAAACTGTAAAGTTAAATAATTCTTCTGTTAAAAATTTACAAAATTGAAAAAGAGAAAAAACACTTGCTCGACAAAATGAGCTATATATAAACCTTGACCAAATGAACTATACATAAACCTAATTTTTAGGAACAATAAAAACTTCCAAAATAAGTAAAAAATAAAACTAATAATTCTATAAAAATAAAACTGACAACCCAACTGTAAAATAACAGGCTTATATATTTCAATATTTATGAGAACTCTAACATTTTGTGCAAAATCCACGGATTAACTAACGTAACGAAACACTGCCAAAGAAAAAAGAAAAAATACATAATAAATAACCAACTACCTAATATGCCTATAGTACTGGGCTCTTATTTACATTGTGAAAACCTGTAATCATGTACAAGTTATATATAGCAGTTTCACAGTGAGTTATCATCGCCTATATTGAAGTTATATATGCACAGTCGGTTATTGCAGGATGATCTCCAACAATTAGCCTCTATAAATCGAAAAGAAAAACAATAAACTTAAATAAATGAATTTTAAGCAAAAGAACAGCCTTAAATAAATGAATTTTAAGAGGCTTCCAAAAGCATCACCATGCACCCAAAAAAAATAGCAAACACTGGAAATATATTTACTGAGCTTCAGCTTATGGTAATAAATGCGATATATGTTCTCAAGTATGGCAACTACATGGTCTTTTTCCAACGGATTAGTTATTCCAGAGGAGAGAATATTGTTCCAAGTCCTCTTTACATGAACAAGTTAGTCAAAATAAAAGACAACCTACTCCATCTGCACTCTCCTTTCTTTAAAACCACAAGGCGTCCAAAATCTTTTGTTACTGGAGACAAGAAACACCAAACAAATATATCATGGAGCCATGGTAAATTCATCATTTCAGATGAAAACACTAATGGAAAGGACTCTGCTATTATTGATACCTTGAACAACTGGACGTTCCAAAGCTTCTCAATTCGGGAAGCAAAATTGCAGGCAGAACCATAGAGGCAAGTGCGTTTGAAGAAGTACAATCATGGTTAGGATATTCCTGTCAATCCATATATCAAAAAAACACCAAAGAAATATATGAGATACATACATTTCCAAAGGAATGGAGCAATTTTTAAGAAATCCAATAACCAAATTAGGATACCAAAACCTTGTTCACTAGTTCTATATAATCAAATTTGTGTACAATGGCCTTTATCCAATGCTATTTTTCATTAATCCAATATCCAAATTATGATACCAAAACCTTGTTCACTCGTTTTATATAATCAAATTGCATAAAATTTGTGTACACCTTTATCTCATGCTAATTTTCATTAATCCAATACCCAAACTATGATACCAAAACCTTGTTCACTAGTTATATATAGGCAAGGGCTAACCAGCCTGCCATAGGGCATTAAATGCTCAGGCTATATAACAAAATAACACACAGCCTTTATTTTTAATTTATGTAGTCACTGAAGTTGTGTGTTATTTTGTTATATAGCCTGAATGTACCAGGGCATTTAATGCCCTATGGCAAACTGGTTAGCCCTTGCCGTAATCAACACTTTAATAATAAATTTTGAGAATATTTCAAAATTTTACGGTTGAAAATAATTTTTTTTAACTGAACATCGTATTTTGAAATATTCTAAACATCTAAATCGGAAATCTACAGTCCCATCCGCATATATCTTGCAAAATCTTTTAGATAAAAACATTCGCTGTAACTCATAATTATTTCAAAGAATTGCTCCAGCTTGAAAAATAATTAAAAACAATATAAAAGGTTCTGCCTTGAATAATACATGAGTATCGGCCTCAGCTGTTCTGGTCCGTGGGCAAATGGGCAAGCGGAAGGAAAACCACAGTTGCGCCCTCGCTTGAAATGGGTACAGATTTTGGTTTTGTAAAAAATATTGTATCTGAGATCCTGTGTTCCATGGGCGAACTTGCAGGAGGAACCATGGCCACACCACCCACGTCGCATGAAATTATGACACAGTTTCGTTTTGTAATGAATGCCTCTGCCAACTCCATGATCACGCCCATTTAATCGGGAACTTAAGTGAAACCCTATTTCTTCAGCTTGATTCCACATTTGCACAGGGAATAGGATTTGAAATGCCAACTGGAGAGGATATCTAATCAACTGAGAACAACAGCTCTTATAATACCATTCTTTAAACCTCCAAGACAGGCTGCTGCTGCTTTGATTTCCACCTGCAAAACAACTATCTCGTTGCCTTCATTAACTGCACCATGGGTCTCTGGTATCCAGAGACAAAGGTTTAAAAGCATCTAATAACAGAGCAGATTTATCAACACTATTTGCCAAACGCATTTCTTTCAACAATTGTTGTACCGTGACTTGACTTGCCTGGAATGAATTATTACTTTGAACCACGCGTTTCTTCCGAGAATTACTGTCTATCCGGTGAAGAAACAGTGTGCAACCCGACGATCATACTAAAAGAATCGCACTCCGGATAAAATATCGCCCTTCTATTTCAAATTGAAGAGGGAGGCTGCCACTTTTTTTAACGTTTTAGGGTATGATTTTTCTTGCTAGGGTTGGATGGCAACAAATCAAATTGAATTATAAGTCCGTTAAAGTTTTGAACTTCTATTTCTGTCCGTTTATTTGGTTCAAGAAGACCAGCGAAGAAAAGGACAAAAAGAGCACTGGATCAGGAGCAAAAGGCCGGAGACAACGATGTTGAAGCCGAAGTTGTTTAATCGAGTACGTCAAATGCCAAATAAATTGTTATGTCTTGAAATATTGTAATATTTTGCAAATATAAATTGGTAGTAGGATCTTTTATAGAAATTATAGTACACTTATTTTAGAAAACTGGCTAAAAAAAATCATACATATAGGATTTTATTTTCTTAGACAGTGAAAACATTATCACTATGAAACATAATAAATTTGTGAGAGTTCAGCCTAAAAACAGATTTCCTTTATAGTATAAATTTCTATTTATAGTTTATATATTAAAAAAATTATAAAATTTAAAATTTAAAATAATTTTACATTTTAATTGTTTTTAAAGTAAAATAAACTTTGAAAAAAAAA
This sequence comes from Pinus taeda, assembly GCA_000404065.3. Taxonomy (NCBI): domain Eukaryota; kingdom Viridiplantae; phylum Streptophyta; class Pinopsida; order Pinales; family Pinaceae; genus Pinus; species Pinus taeda. The sequence continues at coordinate 11,177 of APFE031235340.1, read as the reverse complement.
TTGAAAAATTAAAATATCTAACACATCACAATCTCCACCTTTGTTTCACAAATTTCATGTATATGTGGAAAATTGAAGTATCAAATTTCATGTATATGTGGAAAATTGAAGTATCAACACATCACAATCTCCGGCTTTCTTTTTACAAATGCCATGTATATGTGGAGGAGGCTTACATGTATTCTGTAGAGGTTTATATATGTTATTGAACAATGCTAGTTTATAGAAGGTTGATGTTCATTGTTATTAATAATTAAATGGATGTGAAATGGAAAATTATATATATATATATATTTATAAAAATAATTAATGAAAAAAATAATAAATAATAAATCTATTAATAGTTTTTGTAAAGATGGGATTTAGTAATGGATTTATACGTGGATTATTATTAATTTAGCATTGGCCAATACAAGTTATAATGTTTAACTTCTAAAAAAAGAAAAAAATTAAATATTTGATTGGACTATAAATTTGAAGTTTTTATTGTAATTTTTGTTTCATGTGGATAACTGCCTTGAATTTTTTTGCCATAATTTATGGATATAGTTGCAATATTTATGCCATAATTTTTAAATATTTGTGCAGTGATTTTTTATTCTTATGAAAACCACTTGAAAATAAAATCCTTGAAATTAGCTCATAGTCATGTAAATAACCTATTTACTTTGAGTTACTTCACCCCATATCAAGTATTTGCATGAAAAATGAATAAAAACAATATGGAAATGAGCTACTCCCTACCATTATTTATGTTTTCTCAATATTTTAATATGTAAGAATAAAAATGTAAATCTGCAAACTTAATAGTAGTTACTATCTACTAAAACTTAAAAATAATTTATATAAAAAAAATTGTGTTTATTTATATAATATTTTTAAAGATATAAAAAATAATAATAATTTGTTAATATATTTAAAACATTAAAAACGAACCAAAACTTTCCAAACAAATAAATTCATATATTTAAATTAGCTTTCCGAATTAGAATAAAGCCTCCAAATCCCTGGTGTTATCTCCTTACCCGCCATCCCCCTGTGGTGAAAAATGAAAAATAATAATAATAATAATAAAGGGTATGACAGATAGTATATTTGTTATTTATTGGTGAATTCAAAAAAAATCCTTTATTGGTTTAAATGTAACAACCATGTATTTAATTTATTTTAATAATATAAAACAATTTATTAATAATATATATATATATATATATATTATATATAATAACACTTTTTAAATAATCATAAAACTTTTTCTTTTCCAAAGCCACTTAATTAAAAAGCTTAATCATATCTCCAAATCATAAATCTTATATAATTATTCTTTATACTTAACCAAACCACCAAATTCATTACATTTCCATTTAAAATCATTTTCAAGTAACTCAATATAATTCAATTTGAATAATTAATATAGTCATTTTATTTTTTTAATTCAACTTTAATTTGTTTATTTAAAATGTTAGTAGTCTAGTTATTAGTCTCTGCGATTACTATTAGTTTAGTATTAACCAATGTTAATTATAATGTTTAACTTTGAATAACAAATATTTATTTTTCAATATCATTGAAAATTTTACTTTTTTAACTTTTGATTGGACCATAACATTGAAGGTCTTATTGTAGTCTTTGTGCCATGTGGATAACTAACTCGAATTTTTTGCCATGATTTTTGGATATAGTTGCAATATTTATGCCAATATTTTTAAATATTTGTGCAAGAATTTTTCATGGTTAAGCTTTATAGGAAAACCACCTAAAATTAAAATACTTCTTATTCAGGTAAATAATCTATGTACCATCTAGCCATCATAATTTTTACCATCAGTTACAGTCCATCATAATTTAAGCAAGCATTTGCATTAAAAATGAATAAAGCAAGTATTTGCATAAAAATGAATAGGAACACGATGGAAATAAATACACATATCCAGAGTTACTCTCTACCATTATTTATGTTTTCTTAACACTTTAACATGTACGAGTAAAAGTGTAAATAAGCAAACTTAGTAGTGGTTACTAAATATGTACCATTATTTATGTTTCCTTAACACTTTAACATGTAGGAGTAAAAGTGTAAATATGCAAACTTAGTAGTGGTCACTACCTTTTGAAATATGTAACTAGGTTCAGCGTTCATAAAGACATATGTAATCATGATTTTATGTATTTGATGTAAAGAGAAAAAATATATATATTATTTTCATTCTTGAGGCATGGGTTTCATGCTTAAGGGAAGTTTATTTATAAGTCAAGCACCATTGAGTGCTTCTAGGACTTGTTATTGAGTCTACAAGTCAATTGAGTCATTGTCATGTATGGAAGACCCTTTTGGGCATGTTACAGATTGTAAAGGAAAACTTAGTTGAGTCAAAAATAGAGTCAAAGACCCTCCAAGACCTTGTCAATGTGTAAGCAACAAGTCGTCCATATCAATGAAAAGTCAACCTACAAGATGTGACAAGAATCCTATATGTAAAGGACTAGACCTCATTTGCAAAGAACATCCAAGAAGCTCACAATAAGTTTGATAAAGAGCAAGAAGAAGACCTAAAGAAGAGAAAAGAGAAGGAGATATAAAGGAAGAAATAAATCGAAGTATTTTTGATATGTTTTGGGTTGAATCTCCTCACACGTGCAAGATCTAAGGCATCACTTTTGTTGTAGCACGAACGAGTTGCAGAAGAAACCGAATTTTGTGTGACAAGAAGACAATTTTGCAAGTCGAGTAATGAAGGAAGAGAAGGTTGCCCTAGCGAAAAAGAAAAGAATCAAAGTCTCCATAATTCCCTCACATGTGTTACCTAGGGTTTCTGCAATAGGAACCAAAAAATTGCAAGCCGAAAATTGAATTCAATTACAGGTTTGAAATCTTGGTCAAGGAAAAATTGTTGTGGTCATAAGGCAAGTTTGACTTGGATTGACTCCATGAGAAGCAAGTTATTCATGAAGGAGTTTTGACATGGTCTTGGAGGGGTCTTGGTCAAGGGTCATAGGTATGGGAATTCATCATTTGAAGTTCTATAAGAAGAGAAGGATTATTATGGTTTTTCTCTCAAGAGGAGACATTTTGGCCCTAGCTCATAGCCTATATCTTGTGTCCTCTTGTCCCGTTATTCATTATTGTTTCGTAGTTGTTTGATGATATGAACACTAATTATAATCAAGTAAAAGAAGAAGATAATTAAGTTAATTAAAAATACTTCACAATCAGTTATCAAGAAAGATAAATCACCTAATATAGTTGCCATAGATTTCTCAACATGGTATCAACGGTAAGGTGGCAAGACAATGAAAGGAAACTTGAAGAAGGATCATCAAAAGGAGTATCAAGAAATCCAAAGACATCAAAGAGGACATCAAAGCATCAATATGAACTAATCTACACATCATCTTGGAGAAAGGATTTAAGAAACATCAAGAACGATTACCCATCTCATCAAGGCTCATACAATCTAGAAGCAATATCAAGGAGAAAACCTTAAAGAATCTACTTTCAAGAAGGACCCTACATCCACTCAATTCCACTCAATCAAAGAAAAACTCTACATTTGAAGCATGCTAGTAACCCTACACATTCTTCATTATCGTCCAAGGAAGCAAGAAGAAGCATTGTCGTCATCATTAAAGACGTCAAGTTGATCTCCCTCTCATTGAAGAAAGGATTAATTTTCAAAGCATACTTGAAGGAAGACATCTTCATAAAGAAAACATCCTCTATTATCAATAAAATCAAGAAAGGCATCAAGTTGAAGATTTCATCATCTAAGAGTATCTTCACTTGACAAGTATCTTTATATATATGTATGAATATATCTAGATGACTTCCAATTTCAAGGAAAGCAACAAATTGGTTGGGTCATCAAACTTCCTTTCATGGAAGAAGAGTACAGACTTGATCCTCATAGAAAATGAAGTTATTGGTGATGTCAAGGGTAAAGTCTCTAAACCATATGAAGAGAAAACTCAAACATTATCAAAGTAGATGAAAGGGGAAATAAGGGCTCAAAGGACGCTTATAGAATCCATCAAGGATCCCCTCATACCTTATGTGGCAAAGTTGGATACATAAAAAGAAATTTATGATAATCTAGTAGAATTATTCTCCACAAGCGTTGTTGGAGAAATCATATATTTAAGAACCAAGCTATACAAGATGAAGATATCAAAAGAAGAAGGAATAGCCCCATATTTTATAAGGGTATCATAAATAAGATACCAACTACAAGAGTTCAATAATGTTCGATAAAGAAATGACCACCTTTGTGCTCAATGCACTATCGAAGGAATGGATCAAATTTGTATCAAGCATCTATGAAAAGAAGGAATATACCCCATATTGTGAAATTTGGTCATTATGTAAGATTGAAGAAACCAGGTTGAGGGAAAAAAGTGTTGTGGGATCAAATGAACAAGTTCAAGCATTTTCTACCATGGCTAGGAGAAAATGAAATTTTGGAAAGTTTGGTCCTTAGAGGAAAAATATAAATAAATAAATAAATTCGATATGTCAAAGATGTTATGGATGTCAAGACTATGGGAATTTCAAGAGAGATTGTCTGAAACTCAACAAGGAAAACAATAAAAGGAAAGAAATAAATGAATCCCATGTCATCGAAGAAGTGGAAGAACCTGAGAAAAAGAAATCAAAGAAGGAGGAAGTGAAACATCTCTATTGTGATTGAGATAATCTCCATCATTTAGTTCTTTTCAGTTTTGTAAAAGATAGCTATATGGTAGGAAGCATTGTAAGTATGATAGGATGCATCATATTAGAAGCATGCAATTGAAGCAAGAGCTTATGACATAATTATAGAAGCTTGAAAGGGTAGTTGAAGTAGAAGTCTACATGGTTGTAGCAGTCATCATAAAAAGGAAGTGGCTCATGGTAACCTCATTGAAAGCATAAGTAGTATATATGGTTAGAATAAAGTCATCTTGCATGATATAAGATAGAAATAATTCATAATACATCATCATCATTAGGGAGGAGCATTTAGAAGATGAGGATAATCAAGATTCTTCGTTGGAATCTTCATTAGAAGGTTCACTTATACTTGGAAAAAGCAAGTGTATCATTGATCATTCCATCTTGTGTGGGATCTATGGTTTAGAAAGATGATGGTATGATGAAAAAGAAGTGCATCATGTCAAGGTGGTTGAAGTACTTTCAATCAAGGAAAGGAAGTATAAATGACCAAAAGAAGAAAAGGGGTATGTATATACTTAATAGATTAAGTCGCGTCATCATATAGTTGCATATAGCATGGGTAAATGCTCTACCTTATAAGCATGATAGAAGAAGAAGGATCTCCTCCTTTGGAAAGATGCATGAAGGCATATGTCTTGAACTAGATCACATATTGACCATATGAAATCAACATAATATGACCTCATATGGAATATGAGGTAGTTGACAAGATGAAGGAACTATGTATAGAACTTCTTGGGAAGAAATGTGTGAAGAAATGAAGAAGAATCTGTAAAAGATGCAACTATAGTCACATAAGATCATCAACATATGATGGCTAAAATAATTGGTTAGGACATCTCCAAGGAGAAGGTATGAACACTTTGATAAAGTCTGTAACGAAAGGAAACTCTTGACATTGAATTTCTTGGAGATGTATTTATGAATTTGCAAGATGTTGGTGTTGCAAGAAGGAGATGTCCTCATGAAAGGCCATTATAAAAGGTAACTTTGATATGATTTTCATTTTGATTTTTGAACAACATCTAGTTGGATTGAAACAGGCATACCGAAAGAGAGTTGTACATGTCACCTACAACTCGTACTCATGGGAATGGATGGAAGATCTAAGAGAAACATGACTTGGAAGAGGTATCTATATGAATGAAAACCAGATGTGGACCAGAAGTACACTTTCCAATGAAAAGAAGGCTAACATGACTATTGGTTCAACCCTATGATTCGTTGAAAGAAAGTGATGGATGGTCGATGCCCTACAAAGAAAAACTAGAAAATGAAGGCTCCATGATGAATAATATGAATCTCATGACATAGAAAGGAGGATCCCTACAAGCAGATGATAGTACCATAATTGCCACCACAGAGTAGAGAGTTATTGTTGGAAACAAGTCCCAAGTTAAGAGGGAGCTTGGAAACAAGTCCCTAGTTAAGAGGGAGTTTGGACAAGTCCCTAATTAAGAGGGAGCTTGGACAAGTCCCTGTATAAGAGGGAGCTTAAGTATATTCCTTTTACGGGAATGAATATATCCTCCCTAGCTTAGGAGAGATAAATACATCATTCTTGTCTTCATGTTCTAAAGAAAGAATGGAGGATTGGGTAAGCATTTGAGATTGGTTCTGATACTCTTTGAGGATGTCGTAGGGCATCTATTACAGATCCATTTGGGCATATCAGTCCCATCATTCAGATCAGTACTTTTAGGGCTCATCAAACCTTAATTTAGTTGCTACATGCGCTAGACAAGTCATCACTTTGAATGCCTCCTTCCCTGAGGGTTTCTTGGCATGAAGCCCTCAAGAAATGACTCCTTGAGGGACCAACGCAGCCTTGGTCAAGGGTAAGTGCGCTTTAGTGCAAGTAGGCCCATGTCAGGGTGATTTCCAGAGCACTTAGGCCCACTTTGACCTGTGCTGGGCGAGATTGAGCAAAATCATCATAGGGTTCTGGGAATATTCTTATCTTCTGGAGCCATCTAGAATATTCCCACACTTATCATCTCTTATGAGCTCGAAATTGGATAGGGAATGAGTTAAGTAACATCCTATCCTCTCATCCCTTCCTCCATGGAAACTAACTCTAAGTTTGGAAGGCCATTCAATACCCTTATTTATGACCAAATCACCATCATTTTCCTATAAATTGAGCACTCATCTAAGTGATTAGGGGCTGGACTTTGAGAATTTGTTAGGGAATATTGTTGGTGTGAGGTTTGAGATTGTAAGCAAGTATTGTTATGCTGTCAGAGTGTTGTGCTTTTGATGTGATGTTGGTCAGAACCCAAGTTGGAAGAGTGGTAATGGATCGGACTTCATGGTTGTAATTCTTCCTTCTACTTAATAAAGTTTTTTACACCTTTTCCCATATTCTTATCTTTATGTATGATGATTATATGTGTAAATGCTTTCAATTCCATTTGCTTATAGTAGATAGATCTCTTGCTTTGGTTGGTTTTTATCCTATGTTTATGATTGCAGGTACTTGTCGAGCGGATTAAGTTCGAGAAGGAGCGATAGGAGCCAAAAAAAAGAGACAAAGGGAAATCAAAAGATAACAAGTAGGTCCCTTGTCTTATTTATCTTCTATAGAAAAAGGTTAAGCACTTTAAATCTGTTGTTCTAGGTGTAGCTACCCACCTAGGGAAATTGTGTTTATCTGTAGATGCAAATTCCACATAACAAATTGGCAACTCCATTGGGGAACGATCATCATTCCGGGTAGTTTACCTTCATCCTAGTACACCCTAGTAGACTTTACTTGCTTCAATTTATCTTGTTTCAACCCTTTTTGAAGTGTTTTTTGGTAAAAATTGTGCTTGCAAGCCCCTAGGATGGCCTCTCTGACACCAATGCAGGTCTGGCCAAGAGACAGAGCGCTGTAGAGCACCCCTAGCTTGAGGACAGTGCTCTGAAGTGCACTGTCTCCCATTCAAGGTTGCGTTGATCCTTCTTAGGTCAAAAAATCCCTCCTTTGACTTGATTTTTCCCAAGTTTCCTTCTGTTTTTTATTGCTGAAAGATCAATGATGCTTGTCTCTCTGAAATCAATTTGTGTTTCCTCTCCCAACCCTACTTTGGCCTTGATTGTTTGTGTTTCTTAAATGATTTCTTTATCACTATCAAGTCTTTGTCAAAGTTAGTTTTAGTCAATTAATCTTTGTTCAAAAGAAAGTGTCATAAAAGTCTTCATTTCTTTCGAAACGGAACTGTCGTAAAGTCTTCATTCTTTCAAAAAGATTGATTGATCGTATGTGCATTAGTTTCCTTTTGTTCATCACAACATTAAGGGAATTGAAAAGAAAAACTTGCATTGTGCATTAAAAGAGTTTGTGTGTTCTCATAGGAATAGTTTAGGGAAATTGCATTAGATGTGTTCCTTGTTCTTTGATTACAAGAATCTGATCGCTCTATCCCTACTAGCTAAGGTTTTCATTGTTAAAATTGAATGGAAAGAATGTTTATCATATTAGTTGCATTCTAGGAATTTCAAATACATCACATGGTGAACCTTGAAAGGCAAACTCTCAATCAATATCAGCTTAAAATTAACATCAATTAACATAATGGAGCATTGTCACCTGACGCAAAACATTTAGAGGTTCTAGGCTAGAGACGTGTTTCGCGTCATAAAACATAGCAGTTGTCGCTAACTTGTCTGTGATACATTCCAAGTGTGATACCTCATTCCACGTACGTGAGTATATCATAGCTCATCCACGTACCTTTGGGTATATAGGGCATTGTTACAGTACGTAAAGTATAAAGGAATGCTCTCACTGTGCGGTTTTGCATTAGACAGCGCTAATACGAATTGGGCCTCCACATACTTTCGGGTATATATGGGAGGACAGCACTAGGTTGTTATCCATCCTTAGGTAACCGATTCGGCCTCCTTGTACACTCTGATACACTGAACACAGCATTTGAGGAGATTGCCTGCCCATACTTCTCAGTTCGTCGGGAGGTATTCTGCAGTTCAAAGTTGCTTGGTAAACATTTTTGCCTAGCTTACCCCTTTTTGTTTATTTATTTTTGTAATAAAATCAATCAACAATCGTGTATCAAAATCAACCCTTACCCTGTCACTCGTGGAGAGCAGCGAGTAAACCACCTTTACCACCCGAAGCTACACCCATCTGGTCAAAGCAATCTCATTTGACTGGATCCAGTACTTCACAAGCTTCTGGTTCTTCATCTGAATTACCAGAAACACCTATACCGGTAAGTGCTGTGACCCTAGTTACTCCTACATTTACTGGTACATATGTTACTGAAGTGGAATCTCCACAATTACCTGAGGAAACTAGAACTAAATCTAGTGAAACTGTAACCCAAGTTGTTCAACGACAAGTTGATTCTCAACCTGAAGTTGTTCAACAAGAAATTACTTCTGAACCTGAATTTGTTTAACCAGAAGTTAATCCTGAACCTATCACTGCTCAATCAGAAGTTACTTCTAAACCAGAAGTTGTTCAAGAAGCCCAACCTGAACTTGTTGTTTTACCATAACATTTGGATCTTGAGGTTGAACAATCAGAGGTCGTTACCTTACCAGAAGAAGATTGACTGGTACATCCTCAGACATTTGTAACTATCGAGACTTTCTCTTTACCTCAGCAACCAATACCATAAATCTATTATGGACCAGACAATGAAATTCTTCCACCTAGTTTAGTTTCGATAGAAGAGGAACTTGAGGCAGAATCACCTAGAACTCCATTCCATTTTGGAACTGGATTGTATCTGTATCATTATGCTCCTCATTTTACTACTCCTTTTGATCTTGATTACTTTCAGACACCTATTGACTCATTAGGAAATTTACTTGGGCATTTGACTATGGTAGATTCAACATCCCAGACCGTACCATCTACTACGGCTACAGCAGAATCTTCTGTCTCAACCTCTTCAATGTTTACTTTGACACCTGAGTCGCACTTGTATGGTGTTCCGTCCGTACCATCGGGTTACCAATCTTTATCGGGAACCCACTCAGGTGTTGCTTCTAGCCCTTGGTCTTCACCAATGTCATTTACTGGAATTTTATCTGGTTCTTCATTAATAGATATCGAAGAGCTGGACCCATCAAGTTCATATCAAGTTGGTTCATCTGGTTACCATCCTATGTATTCGCTTTACACTGGACTACCCCCATACGGAGAACAATATGCACATTCTCCTTATCCTCCATTTTCTAGGGGGCAACCATATGTCGGTATGTCGTCGTCTTTAGGTGAGCCTAGAATGACTGTCTGTCAGTGGCAGCCAACAATGCCCGTTCAACCTAAGCTTGTGTATCCATCGCAACCTATGCAACCTGTCTCATCCAAACTTACAACGCCTGTTGTTACAACTTTACCATAGTCACAAGCTCAAATTGTTGTATCTCAACCTATGCAAGCTAGCCCTTCAACCTTAAACCTCCAAGTTTCAAGTTTACAAATTTAGCCTTCTCAGGCAGTTTTACAACAACCACTTGTGCCTGAAGTCCAACAACCTCGGGCTAGTTTATCTTTTACTGGAATGACTCAGACTTACACTGGTTTAATGTATTCACAACCTGGTCAAGCTACATTGGTAGGCAAAAACCGTTAAATCAACAACAACAACAGTTACTTCAATAGCCTTGGCAGCCCCAATATCAACAGTAGCAATTCCAGCAATACCAACCTCAACCTGAACTTGGTCAACAAGTCTATGTTGGGTTTGGCCAGCAACAATTTTATCTAGGTCCTGGTCAGCAAGCCTATCCTGGGTTTGGACAACTGCAAATGTATCCTGGTGCTCAACAACAACCTTACACTGCATTTTCTCAACAAACTAACCCTTATCAGCGTTACCAGCAGCAGATGTCTTATGCTGGTATGCAAAGGCCTATTGCCCAGGCAATCCCATCTTACCCTGGATATGCTCAACTTGGCCTCAATAGACTGTTGCCTTTCATTCTGACACTTGAATTACCAGATCTAAATTGACTCACCAATGACCCAATTCTTTATGCACCTTGGTGGCCAGTGATTCCTCATAAATTACCTTCCGATATTCCAAAATTCAATGGAAACCATAGAGAAGACCCATCCAACAATGTCATGACTTTTCATTTATGGTGTTCATCAAACTCCTTAAATGATGATTCAATTAGACTACATCTTTTCCAGAGAACGCTTACTGGTCCAGCTACGAAGTGGTACATTGAGTTACCATGAGCTTCTTTTGATAACTTCACTACCTTAGCTACCACATTTTTAACCCACTTCCAGTCACCCATACGATATGAAACTGGACCAACTTTAAACAGACTACTGCTACTCATATATCTAATCATATTCATGAGTGGCATCGTCATCATTGAATGGTTAAAACTTGTGTTCCTGATCATCTTTTGGTTGAGTGGTTTATAAAATCCTTGCTGCCATCTATCACTGAGGATGTGGCAAAAGGTGGAGTTATCATTGAAGATCAAGCAATTT
>APFE031235336.1:0-10671 GCA_000404065.3 Pinus taeda | reverse complement strand
TAGGGTTTAGGGTTTAGGGTTTATAAAACATTAGTAAATTATTTTAATAAACACCTAAAAAAGGTAATAAAACATTTGGTAAAATGTTATAAATTACTTGGGGTTTAGAGTTTAGGGTTTCAAGTTTTTGGGTTTAAAATGTTATAAAATTCTTAGGGTTTAGGGTTGAGGGTTTAGGATTCGTAACAATTTAGTAATTTATTTTAATAAAAACATCGGAAAAAGTTACAAAAGTCTTGTTAAAACTGCACTAAGTGCTTAGGGTTTATGGTTTAAAATTTTATAAAATGCATAGGATTTAGTGTTTATGGTTTATAAGGCTTTAGTAAATGCTTTTAATAAATGATTAAAAAACTTACATAATTCTTTTTAAAATTCAAAAAGATGCTTAGTTTTTGCGTTTTAGGGTTTAGGGTCTAGGGTTCAAAACACCTATGTAAATGCCTTTAATAAACACTTGAAAAAAAGTTACAAAATGCTTTGTAAAACTTTATTAAATGCTTAGATTTTTTGGTTTAGGGTTTAGGGTTTAGGGTTTAGGGTCAAGGGTTTAAAACACTAACAAAACACTTTTTAAAATGTTATAAAATTCTTATGGTTTAGGGTTTAGGGTTTAAGATGTTATAAAATGCTTAGGGTTTAGGGTTTAGTGATTAGGGTTTAAGGTTTAGGGTTTAGAGTTTACATTTACGGTTTAGGGTTTTTGGTTTACAATTTAGGGTCTAGGTTTTGGCGTTTAGAGTTTAGCGGTTAGGGTTTAGGGTTTATATCATGTTAGTCATTTATTTTGATAAAAAGTTAAATAAAAACTACAAAACACTTTTTAAAATGTTATAAAATGCTTAGGGTTTAGGGTTTATGATTTAGGGTTTGGGGTTTAACGTTTAAGGTGTAAGTTTTAGGGTTTAGGGTTTATGATTTGGGGTTTGGGTTTAACGTTTAATGTGTAAGTTTTAGGGTTTAGGTTTTATGATTTAGGGTTAGGGTTTGGTGTTTAACATTTAGGGTTTAGGGTTTATATGAATTTAGTAAATGCCTTTTAAAATGTTCAAAACGCTTTTTCAAAACACTTTTGAAAATGTTATAAAATGCTTAAGGTTTAGGATTTGGGATTTAGGGATTAAGGTTTAGGGTATAGCTTTTAGGGTTTGATGTTTGGGGTTTAGTGTTTAGGCTTTAGGTTGTATAACACTTTAGTAAATTATTTTAATGAACCCTTAAATAAAAATTACAAAACAATTTTTAAAATGTTATGAAATGTTTAGGGTTTACGCTTTAGACTTAAGGATCTAGGGTTTGTTGTTGGGATTTGGGATTTAGGGTTTAGGGTTTAAGGTTTATAACACTTTAGTAAATGGTATTAATAAACACTTGAATAAAAGTTACAAAATAGTTTTTAAAATGTTGTAAAATTCCTAGGTTGTATGGTTTAGGCTTCCGTGTTTAGGGTTTAGGGTTTAGGGTTTACATAACTTTAGTAAATTCTTTTAATAAATGCTTAAACAAAGGTTATATTTCTTTTTAATTGTTTTAAAATGCTTATGATTTAGGGCTTAGGGTGTATATTTTATAACACTTTAGTAAATGTTGTAAATTAATATTTAAATAAAGTATCAAAACACTTCTTAAAATGTTGTAAATTTCTTATCGTTTAGGGTTTAGGGTTTAGGTTTCTGGATTTAGGGTTTAGGGTTTTGTGTTTAGGGTTTAGGTTTTATAACACTTTGTTAAGTGCTTTTAATAAATACTTAAATAAAACTTAAAAAATTATTTTTAAACTAGTATAAAATGCTTAGGGTCTATGGTTTAGGGCTTAGGGTTTGGGGTTTAGGGTTTATTGTTTAGGGTTTAGCGCTTAGGGTTTATAACAATTTAGTAAATGTTTTTAATAAATAATCAAATAAAAGTTAAAAACCACTTTTAAAATTGTTATGAAATACTTAGGGTTTAGGGTTTAGAGTTTTGGGTTTAGGGTTTTGGGTGTAGGGTTTAGGGTTTAAAGTTTATAACACTTTAAATAAACACTTAATAAAATCTACAAAACAATTTTTAAAATGTTATAAAATTCTTAGGGTTTAGGGTTTAGGGTTTCGAGTTTCAAATTTAGGGTTTATAACACTTCAGTAAATTCTTTTAATAAACACTTAAATAAAAGTTACAAAACATTTTTTAAGTTGTTATAAAATGCTTAGGGTTTGGGTTTTAGGGTTTAGGGTTTAGGGTTTAGGATTTAGGGTTTGGATTTTATGGTTTAGGCTTTATGGGTTAGGGTTTAGGGTTTATAACACTTTAGTAAGTTCTTTCAGGTTTGCAGTTTAAGGTTTAGGTTTTAGTTTTAGGGTTTATAAAACTTTAGTAAGTTCTTTTAATAAACATTTAAATAAAATATACAAAACACTTTTTAAAAAGGTTATAAAATCCTTAGGGTTTAGGTTTTGGGGTTTCTAGTTTGGGTTTTAGGGTTTAGCGTTTATGGTTTAGGATTTATAACACTTCAATAAATTAATTTATGAAACACTTAAATAAAAGTTTCAAAATGCCTAGTGAAATGTTTTTAATTCTTAGGGTTTAGTGTTTAGGGTTTAGGGGTTATAACACTTTAGTAAATGATTTTAATAAGCACTTGAAAAAGTTACAAAAAGTTTTTAAAAATGTTATAACATGCTTAGGGTTTATGGCCTAGGGTTTTAGGTGCACTCTCTCCTCTTCTCTTTGTGTTCTATAAAGATTGGTGGCAACTCATTCTTTGGCATGTTGGATTCTTTTTACATAGGTTACAAGAGCTCTATGCCTTCTTCCTTCTTCCATTCTGGACTTGACAACATCTTCCACTATTGCACACCAGAGATTGACAAGGCAATGTGTGATGTGTTCATGCCTGTGATCTATTCTTTGTCTCTTGATTACTATATCAGATGGATTTGGACTATGATTTATTTTAGCTCTTCAGGTTTGTGTTGTAGTAGTACATGTGCAATCATGTTCCAAGGATCTTGTTTGTCATTACCATGCACTTACTTTGAATTTTTCTTTCACTTAGGGCAGATATTCTTTCAATTTTTCCATATAATCATTGTTATAATTTTGGTTAACAAACTAATCTCAACCCTTATACTCCATTTCACTATTTGGTCACTGATCTTTAGTGCTTTTGGGTGCTTAGATAGTAGCTAAAGTTTGCTGATCCAATTTGTTTTTTGTTGTCATGTCGAATGTTCATTGTGCCAACAAAGGGAACCAACCTGATCGTTAACCCCCAATTAGATCCGCTTTCATTTGGAGTGGCTATTCCAAAAACGATTGTTAAAATTAATCCCGTAAACTGTTATAGGTGTTCTTAAATATTTTTTTTGAGGAAACTTCCAATAAATCAACAAAAAGAAATAGCTAAACCTATAGCAATAAGCTCTACCTATACTGATCTACCCACTTTGTGTTAATCTTAATTATTCTAACCTATCGTTACAGGAAGCATTAATGAAAAAGAAATTTAAAACATCATATTCTAAGATTCCAAGTCCAAATGGAATCAATTACTAAGTTCACTGAACGAACAAGGCTGTATTTGCATATTACCTTTTTCAATTTAACCAAAACCCTTTCCTTTCTTTCCTTCGTACCATTATCCTCTGGATGATGGAGTCTGGGGTTTAGACTCGAAACGTCGACCATATAAAGCATGAACAGTGCGGAAAATCTGAAACTCCTCTCAGGGAAAAATAAAATCTATTATTTCCTGGGTTATTTCAACCAACTTCATAGAGGTACCTCGAGACTGACATGTCAATAACCAGTGTGAAATTTTAGGATCGAATTGATGAGGTTTCAAATTTATTTCCATGGAAGGCAAGAATCTAGGTGATCCCAAAGGAACAAGACTTATGTGAAGTCATGTCTAATTCTAAAGTGGACCTTAAGGAGCACACAGACATTAGTGGTAGTGGACCTTGAAGTGTAGGCAACATGGGATAATAAGGACATAAATTCATAAGGGGTGATCCTCGAAGCTATTAAGGATCACATGATTTCTTTTGTTGCAAAAAATACTATATCTAAGAACATGTTTGATAACTTGGTATCGCTTTTTCAAAGTGATAGCATGAGTCAGAAAAATATTCTATAAAATAATCTCAAAGTGTGTAAAATGAACCCCTTTGAAAATGTGACAAACTACCTTATGAGGATCACATAGATCCATGACCAACTTGGAACTATTGAAAAAGTTATATTGGATGTAGAGCTAGTGAATGTTACTTTGAATGGGTTCACCAAGGCCTAGGAACCGTTCGTCATGGGAATATGTGCATGAGAGCATCTTTCAAATTGGGAGAGACTGACAACATCCAAGAGGAGACTCATAAAGAGTTTGGGAATAACCAACAAGGAGGAGCAACAGATGAAAACTTAGCCTTGGTTAGCAAGACGAAAAATACCAAAGGAAACGTTTCCATCAAGAAGGATGAAAGTCAAGGAGAGGGACAATACTATGGACATAAGAGAGATATGAGTAAAGATCGAATGATATATCTTCCATTACAATCACCACTTTTCTTGTCGGTTTCTATAAAGGAAGACAATGGGAAGTCACAAATAGTTGTGGTGACAACAAAGACATAGTTGAGTGAGCTTGCTTCCAAGTTCGAGCGTGAATTTTCACTTATGTCTTGCTTTTCTTCCAACACTTTTGTTAGAAGTGCTTGGTACTTAGATAATGGCACCTGCCACCACATGAAAAAGGCTAGAGAGTTATTCAAGAGTTTTATAGAGGTTGACTCAGGGATCCATATTGACTTGGCAATGAGGCCGAGTATGCAGTGAAGGGATGGGGAATAGTTTAATTCCAGATTGAGTCAAGAGTGTGCTTTGATGGATAGGAGGTACTATGTATACATGGCGTAGAGAAAAACCTTTTTTCCATCTCAATAATGGAGGGAAAAGGATCTGAGGTTAAAAGACAAAGATGGAAAGTATTCATCTACCCAAATGGATCTAGTTTGAAGACTGGAGTGAGGATTGGAGTCCAAGATGGGAACTTATAAAAAATTAAGAGTCAACATACTCAGACACTAGTGCACAATAGTAAGAGAATGTGTGAGGTTTAACATGGGGGATGGGACATCCCCATCACAGGTCGCTACCAATACTGATATGAATGGCCACTAGGCTTCTACAATTTAGTATGGATGAGTAGGGGTGTGAAAAGGGTGTACACTTGGAAAGAATGTCAATGCATCATTCCCTAGCAATGAAACTCGACCCAAAGGAATTTTGAATATGATCCCTTCTGATTTACCAGGGCCTATGTGAATATCTTCATTAAAGGGCACATCATACTATGTAACCTTCATTGATTACTTCTCCAAGAAGGACTAGATCTACTTCATAAAAAACAAGGGTGAGGTCTTCAATCATTTTAGAGATTTCAAAGCTTGTGTGCAGAACATGAAAAAACAAGAATATCAAAGTTTTAAGGACAAACAATGAGGGTGAATACACCTCTAATTAGTTCACTAATGTACGCAAGGAGATAGGGATAAAGAGGGAGAAAAAATTGGCCTATGGGGTTGCAGAGAGGAAGAACCATTTTATCATCTGTGACGTGAAGGACATAACACATAACCAAAGTTTGAAGATGGTTTTATTGGTTGATACATGCAATACAACTATGTATTTGCAGAATAGGAGCCCACGTTAGAGTCTGGAGGATAAGACACTAGAGGAAGCATCCACAAGAAAGAAATTCGAGACAGGACATCTCGGGATATTTGGTTGTCTAATCTACACACACATAGCTATCGAAAAGTGGATAAGGTTATAGCCTTTAGGTGCGAGGGGCATCCTAGTGGGATACAGTGGGGAATTGAAGGCTTCTAGGGCCTTCTTGACAAATCAGTGGTAGACAGTGGTGAGCCGAGATTCCAAGTTCAAGGAGAAATTGGCATCTTGGAAATGGAGGACCTACCTGAAGATATAGAGGGGACTCAGGAGGAGGATCCAAAGGATGAGTCGAGAGAAAATACTTCGAGTAGCAGATATATACAACTTTTAGTGCAATAGGAGTAGCCAATGCCTTCAACATCGCTTAGTAGGCCCAGGTGGGTAAAGCAAACCTTATAAGATATGCAGGAGCATGTTGAACCTCCCAAGTCCACTTTTACAGAGACAAAACCTTTATGATTTTTTTTGACGTACATGGATTTGAATACCATCATGATAGACTCAAAGCCTTCCAGCTTTGACGAGGAAGCTAATCAAGAAGTGTGAATAGATACCATGGTGGAGGAAAACAACTCCATCATGAAGAATGATGTTTCGAAGATTGTGTCTAGACCAAAGGGGAAGTAAGTTGTGAATTCCAAGTGGCTTTATAAGGAAAATCATGTAGAAGATGGTAGTGTGGAGAAATAAAAGGCTAGATTTACGGATCGTGGGTTCTCTCATAAAGAGGGAGTAGACCGTGAGGAGACTTTTTCTCCTGTAGCTAGATACTCCTTTACTAAAGAAGTTCTTTCAATAGCTTTTGAGACAAGGTGGACCATCCACCAAATGGATGTGAATATCACCTTCCTCAAGGTCATTATTGAGGAGGAATTCTATATCGAGAAACCATAGGGGTTTGAAGTCCATGATAGAGGGACTTATGTATGTAGCTTTAATCAATCGATATATGGACTCAAATGGGTACCCAAGGCATGGTATTCCAGGAGCGCTAGCAATATGCAAAACATAGGCTTCACCAAGAGTGAGGTGGATCCCTACCTATACTTCTTGTTGATTGGGTCGAAGCCCCACATTTTAGTGTGGTATGTGGATGATCTCATTCGAATAGGTGTAGAGAGATTGATTACAGGTTGTATTTCAGATTTAACATTAGAATTTGAGATGATGGATATGAGGTCTATGCATCATTTTCTTGGAATTTGCAGCGAACACACGAGATCTTCCTTAGGTAGGGGAAGTACAAACTATAAACTTATCTCCATTGTTAAATTTGCACCCATCTTCACTCCTATTGCCTTCACATTGGTAGCTTAAAAATAGAGTTCATATCTCGTGTCTTAAGCCAAAAATCCCTCATTTCATAGATTTTTGGTGCTTTGTGTGTTCTATGCATAGTAACCTTCCGAGCCAATCGTTTTGTGTATATTTTGCACACTTTGATCATTCTCCCTCTCCACGCAACTACTAGAAGATTCTCTCCCTTTGAACCTATGTCATTTTTGGTTCACAAACTCATTTCTTTCTTTGCCATATTCCATGAAAAAATGGGACAGTATGGGAGATCGTCCTCCACTCAGGCTGCCCAGTCTAACTTCAGTGTTGTTAGCGCAAGGCATTTCATGGTTAGGTGGGTAGTCATGACAATTAAGAGATGTTGCTATGGGCCTACCTGTGACATGCCATAGGAGAGCCAACCAACGCATAAGAGGCCCTCAACAGGAACGCAAAAATGTATGACACACCTTCCCTCTAAGAGCTTTGGATATGTATGTTCCTCCCTTCAGTCGATCATCACTTTATTTCCACATAGATTTTGTATACATCCATAGTTCACATAGTCATGCTTACATACACAGGTTGTCATGAAAAAGTGTTGTTACGCTCATAACTGAGACTTCTTCATCAACTTGAAGCTAATATTTTTATAGTTACTCTGAAAGATTCTAGTTTCCTTGTGCTCCATAAACCTAATAAATAAGAAGTCATTTTTATAACCTCCATAATGGAAACCTTATTATCCTCTCTATGTATATGTTTTAGTTCCAAAAAACCCAAATCAACAAATACTCTAACTTCTACACCATTATATCTTAACATTTTCCAAGTTGTGTTAACATTCTTTCGATGATTTACAAAATGATGGAAATACTTAGTGTTTTCGTCTTCTTTAGGAATCCACAAGGCTCTACTTTAAGTTTATGATTACTTTTGTTATTATTCAAAAAAATTTCTCCTTCTTGTTTCTAAACCTTTTACCTAATATTTAACAACCATCATCTAAACCAACTACAACTTCACTAAACAAAGCTTCCAAATTATCTACTAATTCTTGCTCATACCCAATTTTCTTTTGATGTGTCCAAATCAAAAAGCATTATTTTGATGTTTCTAGATTTTTGGTGGAATGAATAAATACTAACTTACACTAATATCCATTATATGGACTCCAATTTGATTTTATGATTATTTTGAATTTTTCGGCTTTCCCACCATGGAATTTTAACAGGTCACTCTTTTTTAAATTTTAACCGGTCACCTTTTTTCAAGAAGTTTCTAGTAGGCCAATTATATTTTATGATATGTATATAGTCATTCAGTAGTCAGATTGAATTTAAATGGTTTCCTACTATGTTTTCCAATCTTCAAGGGCACTAGTTGGTGATCAGATTAACCATGCCACCAAAGTCAACACCCACACCAACCCCCAACCTTTAATAAAAAACAATAACTTCATTCCTAAAAAATATATTCAACTCTTTTGGCTATTTTGAGTTCACTCAACCTTAAAACTATCCACCCAAAGAACATCTTCATTGCCTTTGCATTCAATAGACCAAAATCTTTTATTCTCTTAAAAAAAATGATAATAAATCATGATAGTTAATTTGGGTCTCCAGGAGATTTTAACTCCTACAAAGTTTAGATTACCTACCATTATAACAATCTTTGCATAACAAATTTAGTAATAAATGTATGTTGCTAGGTAAAACTTATTCAATTAAAATAACATGATGTACAAAATTTTACCATTTTATTGTGCTACATTAAACACTTAAACTATGCAAACTAAAAAATTTAATAAATATATAACTAAGCTAACTAAAAGAGTCATAATGAAATATTTTTAATTATTGGTCTTTAAAAAATATTCAAAATAACTTGTAAATATCATTATTTATTATAAAAACGTGATTTCAATCATAATCATGCTCAAATAGTCATGCCATTTAAAGTAGCTCAAATAGTCATGTGTTAAAGCAGTTTAAAATTTAACACATGCTTTTAATAAATTTAAAATGCTTTTAATAAACACTTAAATAAAACTTAAAACATGATTTTTAAACTAGTATAAAATGCTTAGGGTTTATGGTTTAGGGCTTAGGGTTTGGGGTTTAGGGTTTATTGTTTAGGGCTTAGCATTTATCACAATTTAGAATTTTTTTTTAATAAACACTTAAATAAAAGTTAAAAAACACTTTTAAAATTTTTATGAAATACTTAGCGTTTAGGGTTTAGAGTTTTTGGTTTAGGGTTTCAGGTGTAGGGTTTAGGGTTTAAGGTTTCTAATGCTTTAAATAAACACTTAAACAAAAGTTACGAAACAATTTTTAAAATGTTATAAAATCCTTAGGGTTTAGGGTTTAGGGTTTAGGGTTTAGGGTTTGGGGTTTAGGGTTTAGGGTTTAGGGTTTGGATTTTATGGTTTAGTATTTATGGTTTAGGATTTATGAGTTAGGGTTTAGGGTTTATAACACTTTAGTAAATTATTTTAATAAAGACTTAAATAAAAGATACAAAATTTTTTTTCAAAGGTTATAAAATGGTTAGGGTTTAGGTTTTGGGGTTTCTAGTTTGGGTTTTAGGGTTTAGCATTTCAGGTTTCAGATTTATAACACTTCAATAAACTCTTTTAATAAACACTTAAATAAAAGTTAGAAAATTCTTGGTGAATTGTTTTTAATTCTTAGGGTTTAGTGTTTAGGGTTTAGCGGTTATAACACTTTAGTAAATGATTTTAATAAACACCTAAAAAAGTTACGAAAAGATTTTTAAAATTTTATAACATGCTTAGGGTTTAGGGTTTCGAGTTTAGTGTTCGGGATTTACAACACTTTAGTAAATGCTTTTAATAGGGACTTAAAAAAAAGTTACAAAACACTTGTTAAAATGTTATAAAATTCTTATGGTTTAGGGTTTAGGCTTTAAAATGTTATAAAATTCTTAAGTTTTAGGGTTTAGTGTATAGGGTTTAGGGCTTAGGGTTCAGGGTTTGGGATTTATGGTTTAGGTTTTACGATTTGTAACACTTTAGTAAATTCTTTTAATAAACACTTAAATAAAAGTTACAAAACACTTTTTAAAATGTTATAAAATTCTTAGGGTTTAGGGTTTAGGGTTTGGGGTTTAGGGTTTAGGGTTTAGTGTTTATGATTTAGGGTTTATGTTTTATTGTTTAGGATTTATGGGTTATGGTTTATGGTTTATAACACTTTAGTAAGTACTTTCTGGTTTGGGGTTTAAGGTTTATGGTTTAGGTTTACGATTTACGTTTAGGGTTATAACACTTTAGTAAATTATTTCAATAAAGACTTAAATAAAAGATACAAAACACCTTTTAAAAGGTTATAAAATGCTTAGGTTTTAGGTTTTCGGGTTTCTAGTTTGGGTTTTAGGGTTTAGCGTTTCAAGTTTAAGATTTATAACACTTCAATAAACTCTTTTAACAAACACTTAAATAAAAGTTAGAAAATTCTTGGTGATTTTTTTTTTAATTCTTAGGGTTTAGTGTTTAGGGTTTAGCGGTTATGACACTTTAGCAAATGATTTTAATAAACACTTAAAAAAGTTACGAAAATATTTTTAAAATTTTATAGCATGCTTAGGGTTTAGGGTTTCGAGTTTAGTGTTTGGGATTTATAACACTTTAGTAAATACTTTTAATAGGGACTT
>APFE031235333.1:0-13339 GCA_000404065.3 Pinus taeda | reverse complement strand
ATGTTCTATCTGCACTTTACTTTATGTACATGTGATTGCTAATCTATGGAATATAATAAGAAAAAGAAGTAAACTGTTATAAGCATAGAACATACCATAACTTAACAGGATGGTAAAGAACCCTTTTCAGAAGTAGTGTGTTAACAACACGAATGAAGAGGGAGTTGCAGTGCAAATGCAGTATTGGGAGAAAAGACCAACAGCAGCACAGATGCAGAGGGAGTTGCAGTGCAGATGCAGTGTTGGGAGAAAGGACCAATAGCAGCACAGATGCAGAGGAAGGTGTAGTGTGGATGCAGTGTTGGGAGAAAGAACCAATAGCAGCACGGATGCAGAGGGAGTTGTCGTACAGATGCAGCAATGGCAATGGCAAAACCATGGGCAACAGTACAGGATGCAGCAGTGCAGAGGATGTTGGGCAGGGAGGCCTAGCATCAGCACAGGTACTGATGCCGGATGATCTGCATCAGTATTAATTTTAATGTTTGTTGAAGTAATTTCATGAATAACTTATGATGAAATAAGTAGGAAAAGTAAATCAATTGCTGCAGTGATAGAATTTTCACACTAATTGAGCCCCTAAAATAAAATAATGTGCACAATAACAATACTTTTGGTGACAATCCCACCAAATAGCTCAATAATGTAAAGATAAGCCTCTCAAGAGGGCAGAATGATCAACATAGTAAGTCGTTGGGCCTTCGAGGAGGCCTAATGAAGTCCAAATGGTGCCATGATGTGAAACTGGACTCCCATCATAGTGGACAAGGGGTTCGGCCCCTTGTTTTCTTATGGTGCTCCCCAAGTGGGTGTGGGGGGACATGGACATCCTCATGGGTCTCCAAGCTCAATAAGGGGTTTAACCAAGGGCCCTTATTATGTGGTTTCAACCTTTAAAGAGGGTG
Organism: Pinus taeda; assembly: GCA_000404065.3. Classification (NCBI taxonomy): domain Eukaryota; kingdom Viridiplantae; phylum Streptophyta; class Pinopsida; order Pinales; family Pinaceae; genus Pinus; species Pinus taeda. Next base: position 12,434 of record APFE031235333.1, on the reverse strand, counting down.
ATATGTCCATGGTACATCCATTAAGTGGAAGGTGGCAAGTGATATAATAATGGAACAGAGTGGGGGTTAAGGCAAGGATCCAAGCCACATGTTATGCTATGTTACCGAATCCGACAGGGGGAGGGCCAAGATCCCCGGATCCACGGATCTGATCCGGATGCGCTGGAATATGCGGAAAATATAGCAAGTGGCAGATCCTTGTCGACATAAATGGATCCCATGAAAGTTTGTCAGAACCAGCGAATGTGAAAAGCAAATGATGCAAGTGATTTTAGTTTTGTCTTTTCGTTAAAGGTTAAAGTGTGCACCCTAGTCTCGAGGAACAAGCGGAACAAGCGAGGAAGGCACGACTGCTTATTCATCACCGACTTATTCATCACCGTTTGGTATTGTTCATCATCGTTCATCGCACTCATATTCCAATATTCGAAGCTCAGTTTTGTAACTTTGTTCTTCAAAGGTTCAAGACTCGAGAGTTTGTTCCAATTATTTTTTGTTCCCCAATTCCACCAAAACCCGTCTTTAATTCCGGGTGAGCTAGGGAGAAAAAAGACACCGAAAATGGGATTCAGACCTTTTAAATGGCTCTTCCCCTACACTTCCTGCATTGCCCGACATCCCTACAGCACTACTTCCTACACCACAAATATGTTGTTTTTATTGTGTTTTTTGTTTTTTATTTGTGTTTTTTATTGTGTTATTTGTAATGAATAAGTGTGTTTATTGTGTGTAGCCATGCAGTAAAAAGTAATATCCTATAGTATAATATGTGTATGGTTTGTCACAAGGTTTATTGATTGTGTGGGGCCTGGATTCAGTTTATTGGTCCATATAGTCCTAAGTCCATATATATATATATATATAGATAGATAGATAGATAGATAGATATAGTATAGATCATCTGGTTGATATCCATCCCTGATTACTTGTATTATGCCATCTTGTTGATTGTATAGATTCATCTATTTCCATATATAATTTATTTTTGGAATCAAGGGAGGCCGAGTCAACAATGACAATTAAATTCTCTAAATAAGCCAACATTGACACCATCTTATCTATCACATGACATATATTCACTCTAAGCATCAATATATTAGAAATACCACATCATTTTTCCATGTGCTCTTATCTTATTATTAGAAATTCAAGAAGAAAATTCTAAAAGTGTTTGATGGTTTCGGTGAGTATTTTGATTTTTGAACTTTAAAGTGTTTTTTAAAATTTTAAAAATATTATTATATTTTAATTGCTTTTTGTACTTGATATATCCTTGTTGTATCTGGATCCTGGATTTTTAAAAAACTAGCGAATCTGAATCTGGATCTGTATCTATATCTAAATCCTAGTAACATAGATGTTATGGAACAAAGGGTAGTTGTAATGAGGGAAACCCACACTTGGGTATATGAGTTTAGGATGGAGCAATTGTGGTACATAAGTTACCTTAGCCTTTGTTTTTCTACCCTTCTTCATATGCCTTTTGCCTTTTATTGATTTTTCTTTAACTATTCGGGGCTCCAGGTGATGAGAGCACAGTGTGTGGTATAGAGCAATGGATACCCACTTTTAAGGTGGGGCATTTCATTGCCCACCAGCGGTTGGGACAATCAAGGGTTCCTTAATGTGGAGGGGGCTCATCTAGGGCCCATAGGAACTAGGGTGATGGCCATATATGACAGGTAGAGCTTATGTTTGGCTTTTGCCCACATGTTAATTTTGTATGTCCCTGCCATCTTTTGCATTTTGTGGTACAATTTCCTGTTAATAGTGGCCAAATTATGCTTTTTCTTTTCTTTTTAGCTACATCAACCTTCGGGCATCGTTCTAGGCCCAACCCAAGGTGTGGACAAGGGGAAGGAGAAGTTAACCCTATGTGAACACAGATGGGGAAAATGATGAATGGGGTCAAAATGAGCAGAAGGGGGCGATGTAGATGGTGTTATAAAGGGTTATAATGAGCAAAGGGGAGTGATGTATGTGATGTTGGGAAGCGGGACAACGCAGCCAAAATTGGGATCTCCCATGTAGTGCCAAACCTAAAGCTAGTGGCCAATGAAGGAAATCCCACGAGACTAGGATACAAGGCTAAACACCAAATCAAGTGGAAGAGACAAGAGCACAAACCTGGCCCACTCTTTCTGTCGAATCCCCACACCAATATATCCCACAAAGCACCCTTGAAAAGTAAACAAAATTACTCAACCAAACCAATGAAAATTCATAGCTTTGGGGTCAGGAAGCCCACCTTCAAACATACATTCATAACAGATGGGCGAGGGACCACATGGTTGGCTTGGTTATCGAAGAAAATGGCACATCGAGCTATCTTGTGGCTACAAGGGGTTATTGGCTACTAGTTGAGGACCATCTAAAAGAAAAGAATTCTCCTATGCATACTACCCACAGGTGATGGGTAACAGGGTCCACAAGGAGTTAGCCTCCCCCTCCCCTTGTCAACACTTTGGGTCGAGCCTGGAACGTTGCCCTGAAAGGTTGATGGGGCTAAAAAGAAAGTTGAAAGCATAATTTGGCAACTTACAACAAGAAATGTGTTGATTTGGGGTAGCATCGGATGTGCTCTAGCCACGAAATTTGGTGGAGAAGTTGGGGCACATGAGATCTCCAATACACAGAAAGAGTTTAGGCAGATTTTTTACAGATCAGGAGATTTTAAAATAATTAATATTTTTAATGGAATCCCTAAGTCTAAACTTAAGAAAAATAAAATATTAATGTGTATTAATATGATTATGTGTTAGAATGGTCCAAAAGACATGGATCAAGCCAAATCTAATCTTAGCCGTTGATTAGGGACTTAATCTCAGCTGTTGATATGACAACAGAAAAAATATAAGAGGAGGCTTGAGGGTCACTAGGAAAATACACCAAAGTGATTAGTCATTCTATTCTCTAGAGCGCGGTTTGCTAAGAGAGATAGAATCAGTGATCGAGAGAGCAGCTGAGGGGCATTGAGTACAAAGAAACAAAGAAGGCAGAGATTGTGTCGGTAGAGCAGCGTAGTAGCCAAAGAGAGAGACGCAGAGCCAGCAAGGGCTCACGCAGGGCCACACAAAGGCAACCAAGTGCTACACAAAGCACCAGAGAGGCCAGCGTAGCTAACGCAAAGGCTCCCAGAGCTGACGCAGGGCCTCCTGGGGTTGATGCAGGGCCAGCATGAGACAGAGGGGCTGGCGCAGTCCAGATTGGGCAGACGCTGGAGTTGGAGGAGCAGTTTTGTGCTGAGGAGCTGCCGGAAGGATTTTCCGGGGTTTTAGTCAAGAGATTTCTCTCAAACTATGAGTTATAGCTGCAAAGGAAATTCTCTGTTGGGTAGGCCAGTTTCGGCACCCTGATTGTACTTTGATATTGCTTCATAAGAAAACCCTTAGGTAGCTGCACTAGTTTTCCCACATTGGATTTTTTTGGGGACATTGGTCCAAAAATAATGGTGTCATGTGGTGTGTTTGTTCTTGTTTCGTTTAGTTGCTGATCTGTAATATGTTGAGCATGCATTGGTGTTTATTTTCAGTATTTACTTTGTAAATAGCTTGTTAAAGAAAAATAACAAGTAGGTAGGAATAAATCAGAAAAACCGCATTAAGGGTTTCTAAACTAAGTAAACTTAGAAACTTCAACAGCTAGAAATCGTTGAGTGAGATTCCCTAAGAGGGTTGATTTAGTTTTCGAAGGTCGAATCAACTTCCCGAAGGCTGGATCAACTTCCTAGAGGCAGAGGGAGGCAAGATGGCTCAATTAGACCCACTTTCTAGGCAATGTGAGTTATCTAGAATTAATTTTGACTCTAAATTAATTAATCTTCTAGCTTAGGATTTAATTTTATTTTTGTCGGAAAAATTAATTTGTTGACACAAGAGGGGATTAATTATTTTTTCCACCCTCAAATATTTTAACCATGGTGTCTAAGTATGAGGGACCATGCAATAAAATACTTTTTACGTCCTCATCCCTCAAAGGGGGAATACCTATTAGGCTATTCGTTATAGACCTTCATAATAATTACCCAATTCTACAACACAATATGATCTAGTAGACCAAGTGATTTGTAATAAAATAATTTAGCCAAATAGCTTAAATTATTCCCAAACCACTTTTACAAAGACTCGATATAACACTACGACTCACCTAAGACTTTGTCAATAAATTCCACCCTAGCTTTGGGGTTTAAGCTAGAGAAAAGATTTTGTTGATTATTCGTGTTTAGAGACACACATAATGCGTTGAGGTTAAGAAACCTCCTAGGATGAAATTCGTTGCCAAAATTAAAGGCTTTCCTAGGTGTTGTTGCATAATTAAACAGTCGTACTAGCATCATTTACATTACAACTTGCAGAAATTGGGTTTACAATGATATAAGAACTGGCTGGCTGATGATTATGATTGTTGAAAAATTTTAAACACTGCTTCCTTGGAGATATGATCAAATGGGTGCAACAGACTCAAACATAATTCTTTTTACATTATACAAAAGCCCAAGAAGGGTCTAATAAAAATGACATTGACTCTAATGGCTCAAGACAAAACTTGGAAGCCTTCAATGGAGAATTTGACCTAGAAAACATTGACCCAAGCATGAAACCCATGCTTTAATAAGTCATTTTTCTCTAATAATAAATTTTCTTTTGACAAGTATAATTATGAAGACTAATACTAGTTACATTCTTCAACATTGCCCTGGCTTGGAGCCTAATACTTACATTCGCTCTTGAAATTTCGAACATGTGGAGAGAGAGAGGCCCAGAAATCCGTACCCAATCAATGAGGAGAGAAAAAGAGAAGTGTGAAGATGAGTGTGTCCAAATGAGGCTAAGTCACATTCTATTTATATGCAACGTTGAGGATGAATAGATGTGACTGTTGGACTTCTGAGCCTACATAAGTTTGTTGGCCGACCTTGACAATTTGTCCATAATCAAAATAAATTCTGAAATTCATAACTTCATCTGTACATGTCGGAATCTGATGATCTTTAGATCAATCCTACACCTCTCAAAGAGAGGAATCCAAGAAAAATATCAGTTGTCATAAATAAGATGACCCATGTGGAGTTTGGCCCTAGTTGCCAATTTTAACACATACTAGCCCTATATTGATAAAGTTAACTTCATGCTCATGTATACTTGTTGATAAGATTTGCAGGTACATAATCTTCAAGATGTTGAAGATGATTGCCTACCTCGTACTTGTTGAAAAATTGATGATAATGTTGAACATGATGGAAAGAGGGAGTTGTAAGAACCCTAATAGCATTAAAGTCTACATTGATGATTGAAGGATAAACCTTGTTGCCATATGAAGGAATGAAGTTTTGGAAATCAAAGTTCTTCGATAATATGATGATGCAAAAAGAAAGAACCTGTATAGTTGAAAGAATAAAGTTGTTGATCTCCATAAGTTGAGAGGGAGCTTGGAAGAAGGAAAGTGTATATCCTCCATAAGAGGACAAGATCTTGGAAATATGAAGAATATCGATAAGGAAAGAATAAGATCGAAGAATAGAAAAATCACTACAGTTGATTGTTCTTAATTGATAAAGTTGCACACAAAACTTGGATATGTTGAAAAAGTGTTGAAGTTGAAGGTGGTACTACTAAAGAAATTAAAGAAAGAAGTTTCCATAGAGATAAGTTTGAATATTGTGATGACATGAAGCAGCATCAGAATGATTGAAGACCCCGGAGGTTTGTGCTAACACACACACACACATATATATTGAAAGTTTGTTACTAATTGGGGTTGTGATTGTGCAAGATCTCTCCATAAGAAGTTTGAATATTTAGAAGCATGCTTGGACTGGTGGATATATCTAATTTAGTTAATAGGAGAGACGAAGCATCTTAGGTTGGGTGCCTATATGATGCTTGGGAGGATATCTAGTCGGCATGTGATGATGTCGATATCCCGAAGAGGGAGGGTATCGTTGGTCTTGTAGAGCTACGACCTTGGATACGATAACTAGACCCATGTGGGTTGGTGTTAGAGTTGAAGCCTGATGGTACCTATAATGGCAGAAGTTTGGATAACACCTTAGTCCCAACTGGTTAGATACCTTGGTCAAGTATCTAATCTTTAGCATCGTGTATGCCATGACTCTTCATAGAACATATCATTTTGAGTTCATCCTTGTACCTATATATATGTATAATTATGAATACCTCACTAGTTAAGAGGGAGCATTGAAGAATGTAACTAGTGTCCGTCTCATAATGGTATTTGAGTCATGATGTAATGTATTTGTCAAAAGAAAGAAAAAGAAAACTTATTTATAAAAGAAAATTATTTATTAGCATGGGTTTCATACCTATTGATTTCTAGGTCAAAGCCTCCATTGTAGGCTTCTAGGGTTTATGTCATGAGTCATTGTCCATGTTATCATGTATTAGACCCTTCTTGGGCTTTGTATATCAAGAAAGAAAATTATTTTTGATGTAAATTGAGTCAAATAGACCTCCTTCACCAAGTCGGCCTCAAAGAAGTCAAGTCGGCCTCAATAGGAGCCTCAAACCACTATATATTGGCAACTACTTTACCTCATTTGGCATACCAACCAAAGCAAGTTCGATCTGCAGTTGTAGGAGAAGGAGAAAAGAGTGAAATTTCAAGAAAAGAAGGAGAAACCCTCGAATAAAGAAACAAGAACCCTAGCAAAAGAACAAGACCATCTTTTCTCTTGTTTCTGCTTCACATGCGCGAGATTTTGTAGCTATAGAGAGAGCCAAAATTACAGATCTAAAGCAGGGCCAAAATTTTATATTGGATGCAGTTTTAATGCAGTTTGATTGGAGTTGACTTTCGGTGTTTGGTTAATCATTTTGGAGGTTGACGTGGTGGATAGAAGGAGGTTATTTGTCTAGGTATAAGGTCTTGGATTGTCTCAATTTGATTTGAATATACTAGTAGAAGAGTTTGACTGGGTTTTCCCCTTCATATGGGTTTTGCCCTAGCCAAGTGCCTATATCTGGTGTAACTAATCTTGATGCTTTTGATTTGATAGTTGATGAAAAGAACATAAAAGAAGTTAATAAGAATACAAGAATTTTCACAAGTAATTGTCAAGACAAGAAAATCTTTCTTCCTTTTTGATTTTATAACACATACTAGTTGCAAAACTACTCCAATCAGGTGGTTACGCATTCAATACACAAATAGTCATTTCAAAGTCGGTAACAATTTCCCCAAGCCCATGCAATTGGTCTCTTATCTATGAGATAACTAGCCATGACTTCATCCTTTGACTTCCTTATTCTATATAGTTGATACCTCAAGGAAATCTTTTGACCTGATGTACTTATGAGTACAGCTTTACCAACTTATCATACATAATCTTGGATGTCTTCAAATCAGCAACAAAGGGAACAAGATGATCTTTTATAGATTCAACAATGATTCTTTGCGCCCTCACTTCTCCCTTCTTGTACTTTGTAACTCTTGAGCTTTCTCTTTGTCTAGTAGAGCTACTTCATCAAGGACTTATTCCATGACTTCATTTTTTGTGAGTGCCAAGTCAAACCTTTTCTTCCATGCTAGGATGTTTGTTGATGCAGCAAGCTTGTTTCTTTCCCCGCAAAATGTAGCCATATGATTTGTAGATTGAGACATAGAAGACAATATAATACTTAATTGTAAACCAAGAGTCCTTCCTATTGATGATGTCTCCAATTATCTTGATGGTTTCAAGACCTTCAAGGATACTTCAACGATGCCCTAGAATGATGACTTCTAGCATGCCTTCAACAATGGTGTCTTCGAACAACTTCAAAGAGTGAATGATGATCCCAAGATTCCTTGATGCTTCCTCTTCTTCAAGATGATGCACTAGAGAATCTTCAATAAAAAAATCTCCTTCCTTCCTTTAATGAGAGTTTGATGATGTCGACTTCTTCAATGAAATCTTGATGTAGTTCTCTTTCTTCCAAGTCAATAGATCTTCTTCTTCTTTCTTTGTGTCCTTTTGTAAATGATTCCTTAGACAAGCCAACCCTTCAAGATAATCTTCCTAGATGCCTTATCTTGTTCACCTTAACTCTGAAACCATGTTGGAGAATGTCGTAGGGCAGCTACTAAATCAAATTCTACTTAACCTTAATAATTGCTTGTGAACTTTATTTATCTTCTTATGTTTCTTTATTAGATTTTCTTATCAAACAATTATCAAGAACAAAAATAGTAAAGACAATGGATACAAGTGTTTGGCTCCAAGTCAGGGCAATGTTGAAGAATGTAACTAGTACCGGTCTTCATAATTATACTTGTCAAAAGAAAATTTATTATTAAAAAAAATGACTTATTAAAGCATGGGTTTCATGCTTGGGTCAATGTTTTCTAGGTCAAAGTCTCCATTGAAGGCTTCCAAGTTTTGTCTTGAGCCATTAGAGTCAATGTCTATTAGACCCTTCTTGGGCTTTTGTATAATGTAAAAAGAATTATTTTTGGGTCTGTTACACCCATTTTATCACATCTCCAAGGAAGCAGTGTACAAAATTTTTCAACAATCATAATCATCAACCAGCCAGTTCTTATATCATTGTAAACCCAATTTCTGCAAGTTGTAATGTAAATGATGCTAGTACGCATGTTTAATTATGTAACAACACCTAGGTAAGCCTTTGATTTTGGCGACGAATTTCATCCTAGGAGGTTTCTTAAACTCAACGCATTATGTGTGTTTCTAAACACGAATAATCGGCGGAGTTTTTCCTCTAGCTTAAACCCAAAAGCTAGGGTGGAAATTATTGACAAAGTCTTAGGTGAGTCGTAGTGTTATATCGAGTTTTTGTAAAAGTGGTTTGGGAATACTTTGAGGGTTGAATTTGTAATATCTGATGTAAAAAATATTTTAGTGCATGGTCCCTCATACATAAACACCATGGTTAAAATATTTGAGGGTGAAAAAAATAATTAATCCCCTCGTGTCAACTAATTAATTTTTCCAACAAAAATAAAATTAAATCTTAAGCCAGAAGATTAATTAATTTAGATTCAAAATTAATTTTAGAGAAATTAATCTTCTCCAAGTGGAAAATGACCAGAAAAATTGTTGGGTCAAAAAGAAGTTAATTTTTGGAGGACCCCACCAAGGCAAAAATGGATTTTTTAAGAAAAATTGAGCCCTTGGACCTTGGTGGTTAAATCAAATTCAAAACTTCGAGGACATTAATCCAAAAAATTAATTTTTGGATTAATAAAAAATGGGTTTTATGAAAAATTCAAAATTTCCTCAAAATAAATATTTTCGACGGTGGAGATTAAAAGATCATCAAGCAATAATCAACGCTCGAGATTATTTTGACGGGGATCAAGCCAACTAGCGACTATTTTCCCACTTGGAGGATTTTTCCATAAATTAGAAGCCATTTGCTTCTCAAGTCACAATGATGATGACTCTAGTTCTAAACTATGTAAATTTGTAACATTGGTATTAAGCCATTGCTCTGTTGGGAACGTTTGATATCATAATAAAAGAATTTGGGGTTTAATTCATGGTGTCTTTGTATCATTGATTTGTGGTACACGCTAGTTATGTGTTAATCCTATATTGTGTTTCAATGTTGTATGAATTGTTATTTCATTTGTCAATGATAGGAGCATTCTATTGGTAAATTTTGGATTTATCATAGGTGATCTGATTCATTATATGATCTAACAAATTTTCTTGTGAAAGATTATAGAGATCTGCAGGTACACTAGCCCTTGGGTTCCAAGTTCACATACTATGGGTACGGGCCGACCTTGCTTGGGCTCCGAGAAAGTTATATGGCATTCTTACTTCGTTAAAAGGTGTGGCTAATATTAATCTATTGGAAAAATACATTGATCCATTATTCAGAGTTAATTTTCTCAAAAAAATCTATTGTACAAGCATTGTATATTTGTAAATATTTTGTATATAATTTTGTAAAATAAACTTTGTAAATATTTTCTAACCCTTGTTTTTTGCAAAAGTTGGGGTTTGGGGTTTTATTTTGAATTTTGTATATATTGAGGTTTTTTGGAAATTATTTTTATCTCATTTGTGCAGGTGATCTCTCAAGAAAATTTGAAATTTTGGAAGGGTTTCAAGGGTTTCTAGCCATAGAAAATTTCATTGGGGTTTCTAGAGGTAGAGCTAGGTCTAGGAAGGCAAGATCTACCCTCTATCTCTCCTCCAAGCTCAACGTCCAAGCAAGGAAGGAACACACTAGCCCTCAAGGAAGATTTTGTGACAATTTTGGACCAATTTTGAAGATTTGAAGTAAATTTGAATTTGTAGGGGTTTCAAGTAATGTTTAGATCTTTTAAGCCTAACGTAGGCTTCTTTCTCCTTAGTTGCAACCTTCATTGCCCTCCTGGTTGATCCGCTACCCTAGCTGTGGCACTTAGGCCTTGCTGTGAGCCTATCCCTCCTACATCAGCCCTCCTTCAACTTGTCATAACCCCTTTTCTCCTCTGTCATGTGCCCCACAACCTCGTCTCTTTAGGTCGCAGTCCCTATGGGATTATTCTCCCTTGAACGCAGCTCTCTTAAGGCTTGCAATAGGCCCTTGTGGCCTTCTTGCCTTAGCCGTAGGTCTCTCGGCCTCCCTATCCTTGGTCGCAGCCCCTTGTGGGGTCTCCTCTCCTTCTCGGCCTTCCTTTGAGGCCTTGTCACAGGCCTACAAGGCCTCTAGCCCTAATTGTTGCCCATCCTAGGCCTAGCGTTGGCCTCTGGCCTTCCTCTTGTTAAAAATATACAACTACATTAAATTGTTAGGGTCCCACCCTAACCCCCTTATTTATGTCATGGGATCACGTCATAGTCAAGAGTCAATAAAGCCCATATTAATAATTGTAAGTGGTTAACCCGCAATTAATGACGGGACCACAGTTAGTTGCAAATGGGCGATAGTATTAGATAGAGGGTAAATGGGCGGTAGTATTAGATAGACGGTATTAATAAAACCCACGGTATTGGCCCGTGGTATTGCATGTATGAGTCATATATAAAGGATAGAGACTCCCTGCGAGGAGTATCGTGTCTTGTTTTGTATTCGAGCTCTGCTCTATTGGAGGTTGCCCCCTCGAAGAGGCCTGTGAACATTTCTCTCTGAGTAATAAAATCATTGCTATTCTGTGTTCTGGGTATATTTTCTTCGCATATTCTGTGTTCTGGGTATCTTTTCTTCGCATATTCTCTGTTCGGTGTTACTTTGCAGGTTAAGAAGCATAACAAGTGGTATCAGAGCACTTTCCAAGGCTCGGTGGGATCTCCAAATTTTAGCAATTTTTTTTTTTTGGCTAGAGACGTGTTCCGGCGTCTTCAAACCACGGGATCTGTCGTTAAGCGCATAAACCTGCGGATTTGGGGAGGCATGCACGCAGGAAATACAAGAGGTGGTCACGTCTGTTGGACTCCCTTGTAACCCCTGTGGGTACCCCTTCGAGTAGTAGCGCATTAGACAGAACCGCGCACGGACTGTCTTCCACGTACCTTCTGGGTATATAGGAAGCCCCATAGCTACCTTGAAGCCTCGCCATAGATAAACCTTCGGCCATCTTGTGGCTACAGTACACCGAGAACAACACTCGGAGAGATTACTCGCCTGTACGATAGGGTAGTCAGGTTGTACGGCTAAGGGTACGGTCGATCCTCCTTAGTTAGAGCCCTGAAACATTGGGTCGAGTACCACTGTCAGACCCTTATGTATATTGCGATCTGTAGCACCTGACACTCCTCAAGACCATAGTTCCCTTTCTATCAGGGGATCACACATCATCTATTCCAGATCAGCGAGTGCAGCAGCAGCAGAAATCAGTCCCACAGCTCTATCAAATCAGCAGCAGCAGTGATCCACGATCCATATCTCTCAGATCCACCAGATCGGAGTAGTTGTGAAGGGTTCCTGTGCCTGGCTATAATTTTCGCAGGACTTTTGGCGGCATTGACATTTTGAGGATTTGGCGACTACAGTATTGATCAAGAGGGAGTAAAACTCTGTTAGGAGTTTTTCGAAAAAAAAAAAAAAAAATATGAGAACTTCCGAAGCACTTATTTGTGATCTAGCCCATCAGCATCAGGACAACGAGATGAGCACGGTGGTACCATTCATTTTCTGCACACAAAAAAAAATTTGCGGTCCCAATTTTTCAGCAAGGTTGTGTATGGTAGCAACTAGAGCTCAAGAAATGGCCAACGAAAGACTAGACAAACTTGAAACAAATATGAACGAGCTCAAAAATACGCTTGACGACCTATCTAACATGGTACGACAAGCACTCGTTAAGGGCAAGGAGCCAACTCTCGAGGACCACTATAATGACCATGAGGGTGAGTCTAGCCACTCTCCTCATGTCTAGCGCACCCATCCACCACCCAACAGAGATCTCCCACTCAGTCAGCGACCTCCCAAGTTGGATATGCAAAAATTTGACGGCTCTAACCCGTCCGCATGGCTAGC
>APFE031235307.1:5119-48707 GCA_000404065.3 Pinus taeda | reverse complement strand
TGACAACTAACCCACTTACTATCATTAAAAGCGCATGATTTGAAGTCAAATTATGGTAAGTGGTCTATCTTTGAACGGCGTGCCTGAAAGATTTGCGGTTAAATGATTCATGATTCACTTTATGCTCTATTGAAGATCGTGCCATCGCAAGGCGCGCTTATCGCAAATCGCCAGATCGCAGAATGTGTCATCGCGGCGATCGCAATATCGCAGGTCGCAACGTCGCGGGTCGCAGGAGTTTGATGTTTGTTAAGTATTGCCATTTCATTTCTGCGATGTGCAGTCTTGCGATCGACGTTATCGCAGATCGGGAGATTTTGAGGTTTTTCCATATGGACACTACTTATTGCGACGCAACGTTAGGCTTAACGTTGGGGGGCCTTGTGCATTAATGCAATTTCTTAAAGACCTTTTCCCCATCGTAGACTCAGGTGAAAATATTTGAAAGACTGCTTTTAAGCCTGCGATGGTATCTTTATTTTGAAGAAGGAAAATTTGATTTTTTCTCAAAATTATACTAGGGGTCCCCTATTCATTTAGTATTTTGGGTAAATACTAAATAAAAAAAAGGTTGGCTTGTTTCTGGCCACAACAAACCCACGGGAAGCAATCTTGGGAGAAATGAGTTGTGAAGGGGAAAATCAAATCCAAATCAAAGAATTCAAAGTGTTCTAGAAACTAGACAGGCAGAGCTTTCCAACAAGCTATCTTGGGCTTGATTTGGTGAAGTGAAAGGCCTCCAAAAGCAGTCATGAAGCGGTGTTGCGCATTAGGCTCAGGGTGCTACGCATCAGGCAAATTTTTGCCAATTTTTCCTAAAACTCAGGATTTCTCCCAGTTTGATTACTAGTTGACTTTTTCTCTTCTTGGTAAATTTGTGATGGTAAATGATGTAATATGATGTAAATTTGATGAAAAATGACTTGAGGGGGTAGATACATCAGTTAGAGATGGTTTGAGGTTGAATAAATTAGTTTCTATGGTTTTAGAGGCAAGTTATTCCACTGCCTATACTCCTGTTCTTAGTTTAGATATGGTTGAAACCACCCCTCTTCTCATGGATTCGACCCCTGATGGCTAGCATAGGTTGTTTGATGCCTATATTATGTACTTTCTTAGTCATTTGTAAGGGTTGAACTCTTGTGGATGCTTTGAGCTTCATTGCAAATTACTTTTGTAGTTTGGTAAGGAAATGAAACAAGGTTTTGCAGCATTTTGTGGGATTCTTGTGGTAATGTGTCTTGGCATTGTTTCTTCCTTTGTTATTTAGTTTATCTTATGTGTTATATGTGCCAACATCTATTTATTTCTTCATAACTAAATGAATCAAGATAGATAGGTGTAATCCATTGATATTCAGTGCTCTGCCTTGGGAATACATTTAGTTTTTAATGTTTTCTGCTATTTGAAGAGGACTCATGAACTTTGCATGCCCTCTCCAATTCCTCACTAGTCTTATACTTACCATCACACCCAATTCAAAGTGCCAAAACACCTACCTACCTCGCCCCACAGAATATTCTGCAAATCTGAGTTGATTTCCCGAACCCAAAGTTGCCTTCTTCATTTGATCCAGCAACCAACCATCAAAATCAAACAAAATCCTCTGACCTAATATACCTAGCCTAAAATCAGCATTCATTTAAGTCATCTCAAGCCCTAGTTTCCAATATTCTAATTGTGATTGACAAGGAGAGAGCCCTCTCCCGACTTGGTAGGGCTAGCTACTAGGTGAAGCGTGGTTTGATGTTATCCTAGACCTACCTTCCTTCAGCCTGAGGTAGATTTAGGCGCTAACATGATGAATACATTCCTCTAGAGAATGTGTGACTAATTATTTTTGAGTGATAACCTGAGTCCATAGACAATGTGATGTAATGATTTTATAACCACACTTTGTAGCCAATGCCTTTGAGAATAGAAAAATGTTTTTTAAACTCGAGCCACCGAGGCGTTTTGGCACTACAATGTGAGACCATTTGGCCCATGGGAGGCAAAAATACTCACAAGATCCTGCCCACAAAAAATGAAACATAGTATATGTGCTTGTTCCAAAACCCCTTTAGGTATCCATGCCAGAGACATCCAATAAACTAGAATAGCCTCAAGCAATTTTTCTACCAAAAACCATATTCCCTACCCTTGAGAGCCAACAAAAACTCCAAATCATTCCTCCCAATCTGATATGTAATTTTGCTTTGCCTTATTTGACCCATAATTTCAGCCCTCTTGCAGCTAGTAGTTACCCCAAATTTTTGGCTCGTGCAATTGCCCATAATTTCAACCCCCTGCAACAAAACTGCCCATAAAAATTGTGAACCAAAAGAGAGATAATTTATCCACATGTGTGAGCTTGAGAGAGAGATATAAAGGGATGCAATTTGTCTTTTTTTTATCCTCCTTGTCCTTCTTGATCCTTGCTGAGATGCCCAGAAAATGTCTTCTTGAGGAAGTGTAAATTTTGTGCCAATAAAATGAACTCGAGTTGCCTTTATATAGTGACATGCCGGGTCGAATTGGTGTGTCTTTTCCCTCGGGATGACTTGACTTGGAGGGAGGTTGACTCGACAAAATTGGAGCCAAAATTTTCAATTTCAAAATCAAATTTTTCTTTTTTTAAAAATCACAATGGGACTTCGACTCAAAATATATTTTCTTTTGACTCTAGCATTTAAAATATGCTTTACAATAATCAATACAAATACACCTAGTGGTCAAATATACAATATTAATATTGACAATAGTTACAAATTCAACATGATCAAGCAAAGGTATTGCAACGTGTAATGCTTTATGCATGGTGTTGTAGCTTATATTGTGACTTAAGCCTTATTTTCAGTTTTATCACAAAATGAAACAAAAATCAAAAGAAATGAAAATTAAACCATTGTCTAAAGGCCGTGCAGGTTCAAGAGGCATGATCAAGTGAAATCTTGATGAGAACGATGAGGTGTGCTGCAGGGAAACAATAAGCACGAATGATAGTTAAGGCTCAACCCCCGCAGTTGACCGTGACATGAGCATGGTTGACCACAATGTGTGGCCTAAAATCACTGTGGGGGTTCAACCTCAATGAAGCTCCCTTATATTCTTTACCCCCACAATGTTTAAAAGAAAAAAGGTATTTTTATTTGATTGACGAGATAACTTTTGAATGTGAACCCGTGACAAGATCTGGGCCGTTCAATCAACAGGCCACTATTCTGATGACAATCGGGTGGGTAACTAATCAAACACAATGACATATCAAACACAGGTTAAATTTGCTAAAGTCCAGGCCAATCTCATCCATCCATCCAAAGAGGCGGGATCCGTCAGATATCAGGTTGCAATATCAGGTCGAAGAATAATCAATTTCTATCTTTTAGTCGGACCCAATAAATCATCAAATTCATTTTTCTCTTATCGGGTCCGAAGATTGGGTCGGCAAAGTTATCAGGTTATGTCTTTAATATCGGACCCGATGAATCATTAAATTCAGTTTTATGTCCTATTGGGTCCAAATATCGGGCCGGCAAAGTCATCAGGTTCAGTCCTTAATATCAGACCCGATGAATTATTAAATATAGCTTTATGTCTAATCGGGTCCATAAGGGAGTCAATCGAATGTTGAAAAGGTGGAATCAATGTGGTTTAATTCAAATAGGTTTAAAGTCTCATGAGTTTTGAAGGATTGGACCATTTATTGAATGAGTGATCAAATGGTTCATGTACAACTAAGGCGGACTCGACAGGCTTATGAATTATATTGTTAATCCTTTTCAGTTCTGTGGTAAACTAATGTTCTACGTAAATTAGCCGATTTCGTTGTTTAAGCAAAATAATCAAAATTAGAGGGAGATGATCAAAACTCCAAATAAAGGTGATCGGTCAGGTTTCCTTGTAATTTGGCCAATCAAAACACTCCCGATACATATGTGGGCCCAGGTCCACGCATGGGGTTTTGTCAAATACAGTTTATTATGATTAAAACAGTTTAATCATTATTAAAGCATCTACAAAGAAACTTCATCAGCAACCAATCAACAAATTTGAAAGCGAACAATAATCATCATTTTACTAAATTTTGTTACCTCTTGTTATTTTATTTACGATGTGTTTTTATCCTCTATGTAATATTCTGTAATAACCTTTACTTCAAAGCAATTAGAGGATAGTTAGGTAGTTTGATAGTTTTGGTGATTACCAACTGTCTCATAGTGTGTAAAAAGGGCGAAATTTTAGAGAGAAAGGGGTTTGAATTTTGGAGAACCTGGAGACTAAGCTACTGAATTCCTAATACAACCGTTGATTAATGAAGAATCAAAAGTTTTCCTTACGTTGTTGGGTATGATTTTGTATCTTCTCTATTATGTGTCATTTTATGTTTTCTTCCTTTGAGTATAGTAATTGAAGCTGCAGGTATTTATTTGCCCATGTAAATAAAGTTAAAATTCCTTAAAGAGTGCTCCTATACTTGAAGTTCCCATCTCTGCAATTCTTCTAAGTTATAGATAGTAGTTTTTGTACAAAACAACATATTATCTATAACTTCTCCCAGTGTCACAAATAGTCAATCCTGTGTTAAACAACATATTGTCTATGACTTATTCAATATTTCTTCATTCATCATTTATATTCAACAATCAAATGGCATTCTGATGTTTTCTTGTCACCTTAGTATTGAGGATCAAGAAGCAGACTTCCAAGGTCTTTCATTTGAGAACACAATATATAATTAAGTGACAAAAAGTGACAATCATTATAACCATTAATGTCTTAAGCACAATTTCTATACAGCCAGGAAATTTGTTTCTTAAGGTACAACATTAATTGGTGCCATTGCCAGGGAGAGAAGACATGAACACTTTTCCTTGGGTTTTTAATATTTTCCTCTGGTTGTTAAGTGAGAAGGAAATACTTGGCTATTTTGAATAAAAGCAATAAAAGGTGACTCCATAATAACATGAACCAAAACCTGCAAAATATTTGAATAAGAACACTTCCCCGGGTTTATTAAGTTTGAAGTTGATTCTTGAGGGTGACAAGTTTCAACAATTGGTTGTACATTCACACCTGTGATCTTCAATTTGAAGTTTTCTTTTCAGGGTTTTAATGGCTATCTCTGCATTCTTAGTTAATAAATTTTTCCCACTAGATTTTACTGGGATCACTGGCTATCCTCATCATATGCCTACATTTCATGAGAGGAATGATTATCTTCCAAGATTAAGTGGAAATGAATATGAAGATCTAGTTTAGCACCTCCAAGAGTTTCATGAATGCATGGAGCAGTAGAGCATCATTCATGAAGATGTGTGTTATCACTCAGGTTGTCCCTAGGCTCCTAATAGGGATACGACCGAGGTAACCACAAACCAATCTTCTGATTGCAGGTTCTAGCCCACCTGCAATCGGAGAGGGCTCTCTCCTTTTGATTCAACCTTAGTTGATGATTTTAGGCTAGCTTCTGACTTCAAGGGAGTGTTGATTGCTGATTGGGAAGAAGGTAAGGATTATCGAGCGAAGAGGCATGGTAAGGTGTGATAAGTTTCGAACCATGGGCATGGAGTCACAGATTGAAGGCAGCGAGCGTTTTCTGTCAAAAAGGGGATACGGAGCGGGATAGCCACACAGGATACAATACTCGGTCTGCTGAAAGTACGGAATGAACATCAGGGATGAAAGGCAAAGGAGAATCATTTCATCATGCTGACAGAGAGGAGAAGTGGATGAGTGAGATCCCAGAGCAGTTAAGAATTCCTAAGACATGCACTCATATATGAAAGAAACAACGTAAACCAGATCATTTAAGAATACAAGCTCATAACTGTTTCTGAAGAAAACATTGAAAAATGCAGAAATTGAACTTAAGGTGTATTGAAACAAATCTTAGGATATTCTTTTTTTCTGCGATTTAGAAAGGCGGAAAGGTGGTAAAAAACATAAAATAAAACAGGAGAGAGGAACACTTATTGGATCATTTAGAAGCACAGGAATTCTGTGATCATTCCTTGGCCAAGAGAAAACATCAAGTTGTTTCGCAGTCCATTCTTTCAGCAATCTTTGATTATGGAAAATTATGACAGTTACAGTGCGAGTCTTTGCTCAGAGAAAATGTTGGAAAGAAGACTGACCAACAACTACTACCAACCAACCAACCCCTCACAACAGTGCCTGGGGTGGTATTTATAAACAAAATATCAGAAAGACATCATTACAAATGACCTTGACAGGTCTGCTTAGAACTCTTCAAAAATCTAAGTGTTGTTGGAATTAAATGCAAGTAAATCTTTTTGGTTGCGCTGGGGGCAGCTGGATCGGAACAGGTGACGAGGTGGCCCTTGGGGACCAGATGCGGTGCTGCTGAATGATTATGCTTCGGGGCTTCAGTTCGGCGTTGGTGTGAATTGAATGTGCAATAATTATGACTTGAGAGCTTCAAGTAGTTTCGCCCTCCTTATATGAATCTGCTGGAAGATATTCAATTTTTTCTTGCTTCGGGCCACTACTCAAAATATTCGCTGATACACTTTGCCGCTACATTGATGGCTTCCGCTGTCGACTGATACTCTTTAACACGCTTGATGCCTGCTGATTTGATCTGATACACTTTAAACTCTGTGAATAATTTGCTGCTTTCTCTAAACCGGATCCTTTGGCACGATCGGGCGATTTTTGGGCCTTTTCGGCGCGCAATGGGCTCGACAATCAGAAGATTCCCTGAAGATTCCTCGAAATGGCCTATTTCCCGTAGCGATGCGCAAAGCGCTATTCGCGCATCAGAAACTGCCTCCGTTTCTTGATCTGGAGCTCCGAAGTGCGATTTTTCTTCTTGCGCGAAGCTTTTTTCGGCTTTCTGGCTGCTGACGTAAGCATGGCGTCGGTTGTACGGCGGATGACGTCAGCTGTGGGTCCTTTGTACAGAGCGACGTAGTGAGATACTGGGTGTACTGTGGTCAAGAAAACTCCGATGCGATATCGCGTCGGCCGGGAACGAGGGAGATAATTGGGTGGACTTGGCGCTTGCGACTGCCGATCGGCGATATCGCAATATCGCATTGGCGGAGACGGAGGGGTGAATGGATTGGACACTCGGCGTTTGTGATCGCCGATCGCAATATCGCATCGGCGGGGAACGGATGGGTGATGATTTGCATGAAGGTGAGAGTGCGAAGGTGCGATGCGAAAACGGCTTTGAGGAGGAAAGAGCAAGTAAGTGGGTGTGAAGGGCATTTGAGGTTTCGGAAGGGGTCTGATTACCTCGGAGGGATTTTATACTTTGGAAGGAGTCCATCGTATCTGGAAGGTGCTTATGGAGGTCAGGGGTTCTTGCCGAGTTTCAGATAAACTGAGCAATTCTCGGGAGCACTTATGGTTATTTTTCAACCAGGGGAGGGATATTACGTAAGGGGAATTTACTTAATATTAATAAGGGGATGGGAAGAATAGGGAGCTAAATAATAATGTTAGTGGTTAATATGGAGATGGTGAGAAAGCGCTAAGTTCGGGAGAGCTTAGGCTGTTACAAGGGGGTAGGACCACATTTTGGGAGAAAATATGGAACAACTTTGAGTAAAGCAGATCTTTGCTCAAGCCAGTGTTATGGAGATGATGAACTTAAGAGGTGTCAAGCAGATCTTGACCTCTTTTGGGGAAGTTGGTTAATGATTGGGGAAACCAGAGAAGGGGAGTCAGTTATACTTCTTTTGAGCTTTTGCTTACAAATCTTTGCTGATTATGTTCTGCATGATATTATACCTGAAAACCTGGAACTGGTCAGCAATTCAACAACCTGAGAACTACCTACCCAGCCTACTTGCCTAGCATTTTTTCTTCTTTTGCTTGGGGGTGCACTTAGACTTGCAAACCCGTCATTCATTTTTCTTTTGATGCCTTCCTATCTACTTTCTACCCTTATTTCTTCCGGAGCTCAGATTAAGCTGTTGGGCTCCTCTGTTTCTCTACCTATCTAAGAATCTGCCAAGATTAAACTGTTTGGACAGATTTACAATCTCTATATTCTAAAACAGGAAATTTAAACCTAGGGAGACCAAGATTAAACTGTTTGGACCTCCCTTTAACTAAAAAAATATAGCGATACCGGGATAACTTTACAAAAGTTGAAGGCAATTGGATGAACTTTGAAGTAGCCTTCTTCATTTGGAGACTGTTTGAGCAAATATGGAGCATTGCAGCAAGCAAAGTACAACATATTTGGCCTATGAAATGCCAATCATGAAAAATGAATACCTGCTGCAGCAGGAAGCTAACAATGTGAAGATAAAGTTGTTTATGTTTTCTTTGGACCAAGAAGCTAGGGATTGGTACAGGTCTCTGCCTCATTCAAGAATTTCATCTTTGAAATATTTCCATTCAGTATTCAATTCTTTTTGTAGAACTTCTTATGCACACAAGTTTCTTTTTGAAGGTTGTTGTGAATATTATGATTGTTTCGATTATCTTCCGGATCCATCGCATAAAGATTCTTTTCCATCGACGTTTTGAATCAGCAACGATGGTTCTGTTATCACTCAGGTTGTTCCCTGTTTTCTAAAGGGAATACGGCCGAGGTAACCACTAACCAATCTTGTAGCTACAGGTCCTAGCCTACCAGTAGCCAGAGAGGGCTCTCTCTTTGTAGTTTTAGCTTTGTTTGATGAGTGTTTTAGACTAGTTGAGATGCATTGTTTGTTTGAAATTTGGTGGGTTGGTGAATTCCTTTAGAACTAAAATATAGATTTACAGGATAGTTTGTTCCATTGGGCAATGGAGTTGAGATATTTGTGCTCTTGAAAATGGATTTGTGGAGACAAAGTGTTGCTGTAGAGCAAGTTAGGCATGTGTGAAAACAATATATCAAATTTGTTGGTGGAAGTGGGAATTTAGTGAGTGAAAGGCAGTTAAGAATCTTTTACTATGCTAATGAAGAAAACATGAAAGTAATGCTTAAGAGCAGTTAAGAATTCTTAAACAGTATTCACCATGTTAGGATAAGTTTAGACATGAGCAATTAAGAATTCATATCTATGGCTAATCCAGCAGAAAACATATTTATAAATAGAGATTGAGCATAGGGTGTTTGGAACAAATCCTAGGCTATTGTTTTTCTCTATTTACTAAGATTATGAAAACACAAAGTTATGGAATAAACAGGAAACACATACACAGTTAAGAGAAACTTATTGATTCAGCAAATGACATAGGAATTCTACAACAAAACAAAGCTTTACATATCCATCTTAGACATCATTGAAACCAGCAATCTCCATCAGCAATTTTATTATCAAAAGTCTTCAGTATACATCAGAGCTCTTCAGGAAGAATTGTATTACAACCGACCCTCAATGCGTTATCTGAGGGGATATATATACAAAAATAGGGCATAGAATGTCTTAGTGGAGAGTTATGGTGCAATAAATTGCACCACCAACTCTCTTACAAAAAGTAAATGACACATAAATGTAACTTTAAATGCTGAGATAGCCGACATTCCTTTGTCAGACAGATTTGACTTTTGGTTGTGAAAAATAGGCGGTAGCAGTGCTTTAAATGCTGCGTTAATTTTGGCTTGATATTTGAGTGGATTGCTGAGTCATCTTTATGCTGTTTGCTGTACCTGTATGCTGACTTGCCTGCTGACCTGTATGCTAACCTGTCTGCTGACCTGTATGCTGATCTTTCTCCAAAAAAGGCAAAAAGCAAAGTGGAATTATCTAGGCAAAATTTCCAACATTGCTTGCCACCAATCAGCTGGGGGTAACTGATGTCTTCTCATTTTAACTACTGTCTCATCTACCTCTGTGTGTCTATAAAAATTAGGAGGTACCTCAAACAGATGATTAATTTCATGCTCTATAAAGAATAGATTCTCCAGCTTGTCATAAAGGGTTTGCCCAGAGGGAGGCCCTGCTTCTTCTGTGGAGTTGCTGGATGCTGTGATCTGGTTTTCAACATAGTTGTTGACCGTTGTCATATACTGATTATATGACAGCAGCTTTCCTGTACCAGTCACTAAGCTTGGTAGTCCTTTATCCTATAAAATAGCCATTTTGGCTCTGAATTCATCTATTTCAACCTTCATTTCCTAACACTTCCTCTCCAGTGTCTGACTGAAATTCCTCAATGTTAGTACCTTTTTAGCAGTGAGGATTGTATCTGTTCTGCTGGCTATTTGTAGAGCAGCCAATTCTTCCCTAGTGCGGTTATTCAGAAAGTGAATCATTTTGGTGGCCTGCTCAGGCATTATTCCCAGGGCTGTCCTGGCTCTCTGAATCTCTACATGGGCTATCTCTATCAGCTCCACCTGTTCAAAAATTGCTTGAATGGACCTCCATTGGTCCTGCATAGATTGGCCAATCTTGGCCCAAATAATCTTTTTTATTTCTGCTAGGGTATTGCCTAGCATCAACTCTTTTTCTAGAGTTTTTACCTTGGCCTCCAAGGCCTTTATTTCCCTTTGTTTTTCTGCCACAGTCATCTTTGACTTGTCATAATTGGCCTCCAACTTGGCCAGTTTTTCCTTGGCAATGTTTATTTTTGTGACTTGATTCTCCAGCTCTTTAACAGCTTTCATTAATTCTTCCATGCCCAGGCTGGATTTTGCTGCTGCTGTGGCTTCCACTGTTGCTCCAGTTGCTGATGTGGTTGTGGTAGGTGCTGGAGCAGTAGGAGGGGCTGCTACTACTTGTGCTAGAGGGGCAGATTGAAGGTTTGTTGAGGTTTGAGGTGGCTGGGAGGCAGATTCCCCTTGCTTGTCCTGTATAGCCTTTTCTAACTCTGCCTCCATCTGTAGTATCCTTTAGTTCATGACCAAGAGCAACTCCATAGCATTGTCCACCTGTTTTTCTTGTATAAGCTCTGCTGTGTCAGGATGGATAGTAGGAGGCAATTTTGCCTGTTTCCTCAATGCAGCTATATCATCCTCCTTTTTCTTCATAAGGGCTCTAACACCCTTTGGATCTTTTGGGTCATGCCCCAAATCAATAATTATATCTTCCAGAGTCTTTATTCTGTTATCTTTGGCGGAGGAGGACAGTCTTTCCAAATCAAGCTGTCTGTTTGTGTTTTTCAGGGATTCCTTTAGCTGATGGGCCAGCATCGCCTTGTCAGCAAGTGTTGCATACACCATCTCCCCAGTTTGCTTGTGTAACTCATTTTGGTCCATGGGGTGTATGTCTTTGGCAAAGACCTCTAGATTAGTTTTGTAATAATCTGCTGAGGTCTTTGGGTGTGGAACCTTGGGCTTTAGATGAGTGAAGATCATCTTTTCTTCCTTGAAATCAAAGGCAGCCATTAATCTTTTCTTTTTGGCTGGGGTTGTGTTCAGGAATTGCTCATAGAGCTGCACTCTTAGCAACTCATTTTGTGCCTTTATCTCCTTGAAGCCCTCTTTAACTGTGGTTGGCTTTTTACCCTGCTGTCTGGAGGAGGACACCTCCACAGTATGCTATTGAGCCTATTCTAGCTGAAATGAGCTAGTGGCAGTCTGTTGGCTCATCTGTTTTTCCCTGCTTTGGCTTTCTGCCAGCTCTTCACTTATGTCTCCTTCAGCTTCAGGGTCTACCCTCGGCCTCTTGGCCTCTGGTTTCTATGATGACCCTGTGGGAGGTGTGATTTCTTCTCTGTCTCTCTTCTTCCCTCTTTCATCATTTAGAGGGGTCTTCAAAACTGGGTTTTGAGTTTTTTCAGTTTGCAGGGGAGGGGCCTGTCCTGATTGCTAGTCTTTGGAAGTACTAGGCTGCCCTGTTTCTATCTCCTGTTGTTCATCCATCTTCTCTTTTCCTTTTGTGGTGGTTGTTGTTGCTGGAGCCTGTTGGATGTCCTGTGTTGTTGGGGCAGTAGAGGTACCTTCTCCTGCTTGGACTGGTTGCTTGAAGACCTGTTGACAAGAGTCCAAGTCAAGAGCTTTTTCCAAGTCCTTTACATTTTGCTCCATTATTTCTTCCTGAGTCAATTCCTCTACTATTGATCCAGGCACCCATTCATCTTGATTAGCAAAATGTTGTACTTGAGGGAGTGGGGCATGTTTATAGGCTAGCAGCCTATATTGAACCTCTGCACTGATGAAACCTTCAGGGTCATAAGGCACCCCACAGAAGCTTCTCTTAAGTTTGAGCTGTTGTCCTAGTATTTGGTCAGCTTCTTGCCAACCATCTTTTTTGTTCATTGTAAATGGGCCTAAGTGATCTCTGAACTTCAGGTTGGCCTTCTTCTTGGCACTGTGAAAGTGTGTTAGGTCAGAGTTTATAAGCTTCCTATAATACTCCAGGGAAAATAGCCTCATAGGGACATACTTTGGGAGCTTGTAGGGACATAGCTCGCAGCCATAAATTCTGATGACAGTGTGGATAGCTGCAAAATCTTCTGCATATCCTTGGATAGTCTGATAGGAGGAGTCCTCTTTAAGAGGCAAATGACTGGATATACAAATTGATCAATGAACTCACAGTATGAGTAGGGGGAATTCTGGACTTGGTGGAAGACTGAAGACCAGAAGATCACAGACCTTCTCTCACCCTGTGAGTCTAGCTTCTTGATTGAGAACTGGAAGCAATCTGTCTGGTAGTACAAGAATAAGTGGTAGATGTATGAGGAATATTTGAATATTGCCTCCCTATCCAGCCTTGTTAATTGATCATGTATCTTGATGGAAATGTACTTGGCATAATTGTATTTCATAGTAGGGGGCTTCATAAGGCTGTATGCAGAGAGCATGACCAGCATAGTTATATCAACATGTTTGTTTGTGGTGAACCCCAGCACAAAGGTCAACATGTCTATCAATAGCTTGCCAACCTCATTGAAATCTTCATATGATAAAGGAGGTGGCCCAGAGGGCTGGCAGTCTACCTTCATGAATTTCCTGGCTATGGCAGCAATGTCTGAATCAGAAAGTCTGGAGCCCACATCCAGCAAATAGTCCATGGAGAAGGGGTATAGCAACTGGGTCTGCTTGTAGTTGAGCATCTGGTTGATGGAGTCTGGAGTTATATAGAAGAGGATGCTCCCAGATGGAAACTTCACAGCCCTGAGTTTCTAGTCATAGTTCTCTGCACATAGATGGATGATTTCTAGGAAAGTGTTCACAGAAGGCAGAAAGTAGGTGGGTAGATTAGATTGCCAGACCCCATACAGGTCACTGCTGTCCAAGTGACTGTTTCTCAATTGGCAATATGTCTGCAAATGATTTTTCTCTACCACAAAATCTGTGATGAAAGCATCATCGTCCACCAAAGGTATAGCTTCTAGCTCTCTGTTGGGTGGATTTATAGGCAAAACATCCAGAGCAACTGAAGTGGCCATTGTCTTGGTCTTGCTGATGGTTTTACTGTGTTTCAAGCTTGGTGTGAGTTCTGAGGAATGGCCTACTGCTCTCTGTTTGCAGTGAGCAGTTTTGGTAGTTCAAGGGGGCTGTCACAGGCTTATTTAATCTGTGGGGCACTCTGTTTTGAGGAAGCAGAGTGTTTTTTAGCTGGTTAGCTCGTCACTTGCAGAGAATTGCTTAGCAGAGGTGAGGGAAATGACAATTTAGTTCTTCTAGCTTGTGGCTTGGCCTTTTAGCTGCTCTTTTGTGAAAAATAGGTAGATTTTTACCGCGGGTCACGGGTTTCCCTGGGACTTATTTCGTGCAGGGATTACAGAGGTTTCTTTGGTAGTTTTCAGAGGTGAACTTCAACAATGTGGGTTCTTAAATTAAGTTGCTTGAGCAGGAAACATGATTTATATGGAGAACATTTGACAAGAGGGTGCCTGCGGCAAAATACCTGGTTTAATGGCGTATGGGGCGTTTGCGCCGGTCGAACTGGTTGATTTTCATGCGGCTGGGTCGACAATGGAGGCGGCAGCACCTTTGGCGGATCACTTTTGCCTTTTGACCGTTGGAAATTGAATTTCGCTTTCAGCGGAGCTCTGGGTTGTTTGCAGAAAATGATAAAAAATAACATTTTTTACGCCTTTTTATGCATTTTGGGTGTATTGGCACCTTTTTGTGATGATGTCATCATGGGCCCAGGTACGGACAAGGTGACGTGGTAGGTGACGTGGACGCCCAGGTGGCACTGGCATGGTGGCAGGGTGGACAGGGCGACGTGGAGGGCAGGGGTCACGTGGTGGCACGGTGGCGGAAAAGCGGGGTGACGTCACGCTGACGGAGGCGTGACGTCAGCGTGGAGGGTAGGGCGGTAAGCGGTCTCCCCGGCAGGCCCTTAGGCGGTAAGTGGTTTGGAGGGGGGAGGCAGCGAACAACCCCAGCGCCTGACACGTGGCGGGGGTACGGCGGAAATACCGCCCATCCCCCGGACGCAAAAGGTCGGGCAGCTTTTTTGGCGGATCGACCGCCCACCGTAGGATGGCGGGGCAGGAGATCTGACGGTTGGTGGCGATCGGGATATGCCGGTGCTTTAATTAACAGGGGACCCACCCAATTAATAAAATAAATGTTTAATAAATGGGTGCAGGGTGGGTTTAGAACCTTAGGTTATGGGTTTTTTGGGTTTATTAAGCGCGCATTTATTAAAAAGCTTTTTATTTCAAACTTTATAATAAAGGGTTTAGGGCGGAGGAAAGGGGGACAAGGGTAAATAAGGGCAGGGAAAGTGATTTTTCCCTTTAACCATAGCTTTTCTTGAATCCATAGTTTTTTAGGAGGGTTTTAGCTCTAATACTAACCCTTGAGGGGTTAATATTTCCCAAGGAAGGGATATGGCTATAGCACTTGGGGGAGGGAGAAGTCAGGGAGCCAAATTATAGGTTAGTGATTAATATGGTTTGTGAGGTGAATGAAGGGGTGAAGCCAAGTCAAAATGAAACTTAACTTAGGGTATTAAGGATAAATGAAGAATGATGGGAAAAGGATGTTTTTACACAAGAAATGTGGCTTCTTTTCATGCTTGAACTCCATGTTTTGACCAAGTGGTTTTTGATGTCATGGATTGGAACTGGACACCTGAGCAGGTCTCAAGGCCCTTGGGGGTGTTAGTAAGGAATGACCTTGGGGAAACTGGGGAAGTTAGACATGCTTCCAGTGCTTGCCTTCCATCTTTTTCCTTTGATGCCCACACCCTCAGTGAGATAATTTTTTTCACTTAATAGGCCAATTAGTGATGGCTCTCCATTTCTGCAACCCCATATACCTACCCATCTACTTGTCTAGCATTTTTTGTTTATTCTTGGAGGGTGCACTTAGACTTGCATACCCTTTATGTGCCTTTTCTTTTCCATTGGCTTTTTCCTTTGATGTCCTATCTAGTACTACCCTTATTTCTTCCAAGGCCCCAGATTAAGCAATTGGGAACCTTAGCTTCTCTGCCTAACTACTGGTCTGCCAAGATTAAACAGTTTGGAAAGACTTCTTTCTCTATTCTACAACATAAAATTGAAACATGGCATGATCCAGATTAGACTGTTGGACCATCCATCAAAATTTAATAAAGCTGCAGGCATGTACACATCTTGCCTTTCCTTAGGAAATATGGGATCTTTGTGTCAGCAAAGCAGAGCATACTTGGCATTTGGATTTTCCAATCATGAAATATGAAACCTATTGGTATAGGTATCCAACAACCCCTATACTTTTTGTTTACTGTCTATCATAGCTCAGCCTAAATCACTGAACTTAGCTACAAATTTTGAGCAAAAACCAAGCTCGGTTTCATTCCTTGGTCCATCACACTGTCTGTAACTAGCAACTTGGATGCATCGCATCTCCCATGTGTTGTAGGTGAGATGCATCCCTTTTTCCTTTAAGCACAGGTGCAATGACTGAATGATACTATTTCCTTCTATGGAATTTGTTTTTTTCTTCTTTGTTTTCAGCTCTATTTAGTAGTTTTGCTGCTTATGATCAGTATATCACTATTGAAGCCTTCTTCCTTTACATTATTTAGCCTCCATTGATCAAGAATTGTGAATGTTTTTTTATGTATGTTTCATCATTTACAGTCCTCCTTTGTTAAGAGTAGCTTAATTGAACTGTCGTCTTTGATTCAAAAGTGTTGTAACTGTCATTTTGAGTCAAGAAGAAGAGTGTCGTAAAGTCTTCCTCTTCTAGATATTTGATTGTACTTTTGTAATTGTATTTGATTTGAATTGTCAATATTTGAAGTGTCAAAAGTAGTTTTCCATTCGAAATCAAAAGTGTCGTTTTAATCTTCGTTTCATTTTGAAAAGAAATTGTTGAAGTGTCGCTTTGAAGAAAATAGTTTCAGATACGTACTTAGGTTTCCTTTTTGGAATTCTCACATTAAGGAAGTAGAAAAACAAGTACATGCATGTGCATTTGCATATAGACTGCATGTGGAAAATGATTTAGGAAAAGTGCATTTAGTATGTGCTCTCTACTCTCTGTTGGAAGAATCGTACTCTTCTTTCCTTAGTTGCTAGGATTTTCATTGCTAAAAGAAAACAAACAATTGTTTATCATTTTAGGTTGCATATTTAGGAATTTTACATCTACATCACATGGTGAACCTTGAAAGACAAACTTCTAAGAAATATCAACTCTAAAATAAATCTCAATGAACATAAAAACACTTTGGAACCTAACGCAGAACATCTAGAAGTTTAGACTAGAGACATATTCCGACATCATAAAAACTGGTAACTATCATTTTCATTAAAGGTTGGGTGATTCTTACTCTTTGATATGACAAGTGCCAGTACAGAATTGGGCTCCCCATACCATCCAGTATATTTTCGGAGACCACGATAGGCTGATACCCTTTGTCCTTAGGAAGCCATGTCTGTCGCCCTATCAATCGCAATGCACTAAACACAACGTTCAGGAAGATTGATTGTCGTACGTAAAGTCCTTGATAATTTTTCTTTAATTTACCACCAAGGTGTATATTGCAGTTTTGTGATTGGTTTGGTAATCCCTCTATCTAGACTTCCAGAGTAGTCACTTTTGTTCCTTTTCGACTCCCTAAAAGAAAAGGTCCATCTGAGCACTTGTCACTTCAGGCTCATTAAAAATCGAAGGCGACTAGAGTCACCTTTAGCTTTTTCTCAATTCTTAAAAATTGAAAAAGAAAGTTGTGTCAAACCGTCATAAAGTTCATTTAATTCGGAATAACATCCCTATTCCTTCGTTGATCTTAGGTTGAGGTAAGGGAGTCCACCAATCAAGGATTTCCCTTGGGGAAAATCCTAGTCCTTTCTCTCCTTGGGGAGATATTGGTGCTCCTTATATGGCTACATTGTCCCTTCCAGGAATAATAATTGGCCTGCCGGTATGGCTATTCTCAACCTCTGTTAGTCAAAACACCGTAATTCCTCAGCAATCGAATTAGCAGCCATATGATATTGGAGTTGCTCCCTCACCTTCTACTTCATTTGTTTTCCCTTCTCCTTCTTCCTCTTCACTCAGTGAAACTAGTGATACTAAAAATCGAGTAACTAAGAAGAAGAAGAAAGGGAAGGAGAAGAAGAAGAAGAAGCCACTTAAGTAAGGGGGCAACCATGCATCATTCGGTGAAAATCTGCACACCAAACTTCCCAAACCCAAATCTCCATGCATAATTTACAAAGGGAACCACTTTCATCAAGATTGACCCTACATTCCATGGATCTTGAGAGAATGGTCTCCCCACTTGCACCATCCGGTGTCATCAACCTCTGTCGATTATGTTGAGAGTACACCATCGACTAGTGAAAATGAAGTGAATGGAAAAAAGGGAAGAGTCAAATTTCCTTGTAGGTTGTGTGATGGAAATCATGCCCTTCACCGTTGTGCTTTTCTGGATGTAGCTAAAAGTGACTTGCATAACCGTCTTGCTTCACCGGAGTGACTTCTGCCTAGATACAAGAAACTCTTGCCAAGTCCATCACTAGTTGAAAATCCAACTAACACACCTCAGTTGTTGGTCGAAATGCCTATCATTGAAAGAAAACTTTCCGAGTCCATACCATACCAAAGCCAATAGGTCGGGATGGCAGCCGACCTAGTCTTTCCCTTAGAAGGTCCACCTTCAGATGATATAGTTTCCGAAGAGAATGAGAATGACACCGTTCAAATTCTTTTTGTTAATACAGAGTCTGATGAACATGGGGGCAATCTACCCATTCCTTTACCATAGGAGAGAAGTTCCCCATTTCAAGAGATTCACCCAACCCTTTATTCGGTCCCCCCTCTAAGAAATCTAGTCATTTCCTTTGATTGGAATCTACTAGCGGGACCCCGCCTTTCATCTAATGTACCATTCCAAATCATAGTACAAGTTTACAGAATGTGTTGAGTATGGAGCACGATTGTTTAGAGGTCTTTGTTTCACCCGGATGTATACCCTAGGAAGTTTGTACACCCCTCCATGTTGGGGGGACTTGTCCCCCTTACGGGGATCCAGGGGGGTCGATCCCCCTCGACCGGGGGGTTCAGTGGTCGGCGGTCCCCTAGCGGGGGTTCGGGGGTAGCGCCCCTGAAGCTAAAAACAGATGTAAAATTGCCTTGTAAAAGTATAGTAATTTCTAGTCAATCTGG
This sequence comes from Pinus taeda, assembly GCA_000404065.3. Taxonomy (NCBI): domain Eukaryota; kingdom Viridiplantae; phylum Streptophyta; class Pinopsida; order Pinales; family Pinaceae; genus Pinus; species Pinus taeda. The sequence continues at coordinate 30,250 of APFE031235307.1, read as the reverse complement.
GCCGTTCATTAGGCAGATGATCTGATGGTAAAACTTATGTTTAGTTTAGGGTTTTTTTCCCTAGAAGGCAACCCCTCTCTTCATATGAGGGCATTGTATTGAGGCTATGTAATAGGTGTGTATTCTCTGAGCGAGAAACAAAGAGGCAAGACTGTGAGAGAAAACAAAGGATATTACAACGGAGCTACTGTAGGCTGTGTCTCTTCATTTTGCTGGATAATAGAAAGGAAGGACTGGCTGTTCGAGGTGGATGTAGCCCAAACTAGGTGAACCACATATATCTGTGTCTCTATTTTTTTATGCATTTTCTATGTTTAGATTTATGCAATATTGTATGTGTTCCATTACTCCGTAATATATAATTTTCTAACAACTAGTATCAGAGCCGAAGGTCTATTTGGCTGATAAACTCACAAGAAAGAAGGGTTCCTTGTTCGAGTGGGAGCAATGGTGAAAGATGGTAAGTTTAGGGTCGATAAATTTAATGGCCAAAACTTCTTGTTGTGGAAGATGCAGATGGAAGATTATCTGTATCACAAAGATCTATACCTACCATTGGGCGGAAAAACAAAGATGCCGACAGGTATGACAGATGAAGAATGGAACCTTCTTAGTAGAAAGGCACTCGGAACAGTACGGTTTTGCCTCTCAGCATCGGTTGCCTTCAAAATTTCGAAGGAAACAACGACAGAGGGTCTGATTAAGGCATTGGAGAAACTATATGAAAAACCCTCAGCCTCAAACAAGGTATTTCTTATGAAATGGTTATTTAATATGAAGATGTTAGAAGGTGGATCTATTGCAAACCATTTAAGTTATTTTAATACTGTTACAGGTAAGTTATGTTCTGTAAGGGTAAACTTCGATGATGAAGTTAGAGTTCTGTTATTCTTGTGCTCATTACCAGAAAGTTGGAATGGTTTAGTAATGGCCATTAGTAACTCTATTTCTGGATCTAGTACTCTAAAGTTTGATGATGTTGTCAGTGCTATCCTTAGCAAGGAAATGCAATGGAAAAGCTCCGATGAGACATCAGGTAATGCTTTGAGTGTAGAGTTTAGGGGAAGAAAAATGGAAAGAGAAAAGAGCTCAGGATATTGCACTAAATAAAGGAAAGACAGATCTAAGTCTAGATCAAGGATAGTGTGCTGGAAATGCTTAAAGAAAGGACACCTAAAGAAAGACTGTAGATCTTGGAAGGGAAAAGAAGGAGATGCACAACAAGAAAACAATCATGAAGCCAATGTGGCAGGTGAGGTGTTACAAGATTCTTTGATTCTTTCTTTCGAAAATATTACTGGTTCCTGGGTGGTAGATTCAGGGGCCCCATTCCATGCCACACCTGATAAGAAATACTTTCATGACTATATTCAAGGAGATTTTGGATAGGTTCGTTTGGGAGATGATAAATCCTATAAAATTTTTGGAATGGGTAAGGTTCTTGTAAAGCAGCAAAATGGAAACCAATGGCTACTAAAGGAGGTAAGGCATGTTCCAAATCTAAAGAAAAATCTGATTTCAATAGGGCAGTTCGGCAGTGAAGGTTGTGTGACAACTTTCATAGATAAATCTTGGAAAGTCACCAAAGGATCCCTGGTAATAGCAAAAGGCGAAAAGGTTGGTACATTGTATTTATGCAATGGTATTTCTAACTCTGTTAATGCTTTAACTTCCAAAGGAGCAGATACAGCATTATGGCATCATAGGCTCGGACACATGAGTGAAAAGGGGATGAGGATTCTTCACTCAAGGAATTTTTTGTCGGGTTTGAAGAATGTTGATTTGGACTTCTATGATAATTGCATTTATGGAAAACAGAAGAGAGTCGGATTTCTCAGAGTTGGTAAAGAAAAGAAGAGTGAAAAATTAGAGCTTGTGCATACAGATGTATGGGGACCTGCTCAGGTATCATCTCTTGGTGGCTCTCATTATTATGTTACTTTTATTGATGATGCAACTAGAAAAACTTGGATTTATTGTATTAAGAATAAATTTGATGTATTTGATACTTTAAAGAAATGGAAAGCTTTGGTTGAGATTGAAACAGGAAAGAAATTGAAGTGTCTTAGATCAGACAATGGAGGTAAATATTGCAACAAAGAGTTTTATAGGTACTGTTTAGAGCATCGAATTTGCAGAGAGAAGACAGTTCCAAGAACACGACAAGAAAATGGTGTGTCAGAAAGGTTGAATAGAACAATCATGGACCGTGCAAGGTGCATGAGATTGCATGCAGGATTGCCTTTACAGTTTTGGGCAGATGATGTAGATACTAGTGTTTATCTAAGAAACAGAGGGCCTTCAAGTTCCTTGGATGGTGGTGTTCCAGAGGAAGCATGGACATGTAAAAAGGTAAACTACTCCTTTTTAAAGCCTTTTGGTTGCAAGGCCTTTGTCCATATTGTAAGGAAAATAGAACAAAGCTTGAGGCAAAGTCAAAGAAATGTACTTTTATTGGATATGGTGTTAATGATTTTGGTTATCGCTTATATGATTATGAAAATCACAAAATCATTAGGAGTAGAGATGTAATATTCAATGAAAAGGTCTTGTATAAGAATCAATTGTAGGAAAAGAAATAGGAAAAGGAAAACAAGAAATATGTAGTTCTTGATGAAATCACTGAAAAAGTAAAGGTGCCTAAAAATAATAATAATCAACAACCACAACAGAAACAACCACCTCAACAGCAATAGGCACCCCAAACAGCTGAAAGTGGTGTTAGAAGATCTACCAGGTTAGGTAGACCCCCTCAATGATACTCTCCTTCATTATATTATTTATTGTTGACTGATTCTGGTGAACCCGAATGTTATGAAGAAGAAATGCAGGTTGAAAGTAGGAAGAAGTTGGAGGTAGCCATGGAAGAAGAGATGGACTCCTTAATGCATAACCAGACCTGGGACTTAGTCAAGTTGCCTATAGGAAAAACTACATTGAAGAATAAATGGGTTTACAGACTGAAGCAAGAAGATGGACGAAAATAGAGATACAAAGCTAGACTTGTGGTGAAAGGGTTTGCATAGAATAAAGGTATTGATTTTGATGAAATATTTTCTCCTATTGTTAAAATAAATTCAATCAGAACTATTTTATGTCTAGTAGTAGTTGAATATCATCTTGAGAAGTTAGATGTAAAGACAACCTTTCTCCATGGGGATTTGGAGGAAGAGATATATATGCAGCAGCCACAAGGATATGAGGTGAAAGGGAAGGAGAAACTAGTGTCTAGGTTGAAGAAGAGCTTGTATGGCTTAAAATAGGCTCCAAGGTAGTGATATCTAAAATTTGACAAGTTTGTGCTTGAACAAGGTTATACTAGATTTCACTCTGATCATTGTGTTTATTTGAAAAAGCAAAATGATGGTAGCTATATTATATTGTTATTGTATGTAGATGACATGCTTGTTGCAGGATCTAACATGCAGGAAATAAATGTGCTCGAAATAAAATTAGCAAATTCATTTGCAATGAAGGATTTGGGAGCTGCAAAACAAATCCTTTGTATGAGAATCACTAGAGACAGGAAAAATCACAAATTAACATTGTCTCAGAATGAGTACATACAAAAGGTGTTGAAAATATTTAATATGCACAATTCAAAACCAATTAGTACACCTTTTGCTAGCCATTTCAAACTTAGTAATGAAATGTGCCCAAAGACCCAAGAAGACATGGATTATATGTCTAAAGTTCCATATGAATCAGTAGTTGGAAGCTTAATGTATGCAATGGTCTACACAAGGCCTGCTATTGCACAAGCAGTGGGAGTTGTAAGCAGGTACATGAACAATCCAGGAAAGGAACATTGGATGGCAGTGAAATGGATTCTCAGATATTTGAAAGGTACCACAAATGAAGCATAATGCCTTCGTGGTTAAAACATTTCTCTACAGGGATATGTTGATGCAGATATGGAAGGTGACAGAGATAACATGAGGAGCACTACAGGATATGTATTTACTATTGGTGGAAGTGCTGTCAGTTGGGTTTCAAAAATCCAAAGTGTTGTTGCACTTTCAACAACAGAAGCAGAGTATGTTGCTGCTACAGAGGCTAGTAAAGAAATGATTTGGTTACAAAGGTTTATGGGTGAATTGGGTAAGGAGCATGATATGGGCATGTTATACAGTAGTAGCCAAAGTGCCATTCATCTTGCAAAGAACTCGGCATTTCCTTCTAGGACTAAACACATACAGTTCAAGTACCATTTCATACGATCAGTGTTGGAAGATGGAGAGTTGAAGCTAGAAAAGATACACACTAGCCAAAATCCTGCAGATATGCTAACAAAAGTTGCAACTAGGGAGAAACTAAGAATATGCTCAGTTTCAATTGGTCTTCAAGGATGATGATGAAGATGAGAAACAACCAGGTCCAAAGAGGAGCCATTGTCTAGCAAATGAAGCAGCGGTGGAGTTGCTATAATCATTCTCAAAGTGGGAGATTGTTGAGTATGGAGCATGATTATTTAGAGGTCTTTGTTTCAGCTAGATGTATACCCCAGGAAGTTTGTACATCCCTCCACACCAGCGAGGGTCTGTGGGGGCCGATCCCCCTGGGCTAGGGGGTCCAGGGTCTGGCGGTCCCCTAGCGGGGGTTCGGGGGCAGTGCCCCCAAAGCTAAAAACAGATGTAAAATTGCCTTGTAAAAGTATAGTAATTTCTATTCAATCTGGGCCATTCAATAGGCGGATGATCTCACAGTAGAACTTATGTTTAGTTTAGGGTTTTTTGCCCTAGAAGGCAACCCCTCTCTTCATATGAGGGCATTTTATTGAGGCTGTGTAATAGGTGTGTATTCTCCGAGCGAGAAATAGAGAGGCGAGACTATGAGAGAAAACAAAGGATATTTACAGTGGATCTTTTGTAGGTTGTGTCTCTTCATTTTGCTAGATAATAGAAAGGAAGGATTGGTTGTTCGAGGTCGACATAGCCAAAACTGGGTGAACCATGTATATCTATGTCTCTCTTGTTTTATGCATTTTCTGTGTTTATATTTCTGCAATATTTTATGTGTTCCATTGCTCCATCATATATATTTTTCTAACAGAATGATCATGTCTAGCACTATCATAGATGAAGGGGCTTCCGTGAGTATCCTTTCCTCCACTGCTTGGAAATCGCTTGGTTCACCATCGCTTCTACCTACGAATAGAAATTTGTCAGGCTTCAACAAAGGAACCAGTCGACCATTAGGAATCCTTCCAAATTTTCCTATAACTTTGAGAAGGAAAATCGTTCACTTGAACGTGATGGTAGTCCAAGGGCCACTAGATTACAATCTACTCCTTGGGCATGACTATGTATACAACATGGGAGCTATTGCTTCCACACTCTTTCGAGTGATGTGTTTCTTGCATGAAGGCAGAATTGTGCAACTTGTCGACCACCTTTTATTTCCTAGTTCAAACATGGCTACGAGTCAAACACCATCCCTAAATTCTCTCTTTGCACAAGGAATGTCTCTTCAACCTCCGGTTCATCCACCTAATTACCGCAAGTGATTGAGTGAATGTAATGAAACTCAGGGGTCATGCACCTTGGTCTGCTTCGACAGGCAAACCCAGCCGAAAATATAGATTTCCTCATAGGATATATGATTGATCTGAAACAAAATTTCCTTGTAGGATTTGAGTATCAATCTAAAACTCGAAGGTTATGTGATTGGAAGCTCAAACCATTAACTTTTGTCTATTTCGATGGAAAAAGCCAAGGAAGTGTTTTGTCTGCTCCGTGAATGAAACAATCTTGCTTAAATGCAAAGAATCCCATACGGTGACCTGGAAGCTCTCCTTTTCTTTATATCTGGGGGCATGCAAAACTTTTTATGCAAGTGAAAAGTGACCAGCCTTATAGTGTCTTAGCTTAGCTCCTAGTAACAACTTCTTAAGTTAGGTGATTGGTCTGATCCACCATTCATCTATGTCGGTGGCGCACAGACAAAGCAAAGGAAATGTTTTATCTAGATGAAAGACAAAACTATCCTACCTAACCTCAGTAGTTCTTACCTGTTAGTGTAGTTAGCTTTGTAGTTTGATTGTTTCTAGCCTACATGAAAAGGCAATGAGCAAAGTTTCACATGGGGCAAGCTCACTAAAAAATGAACCTACTAATAAGAGACATCTTTAAACACAACTAGAGTGAGCAATGTTTTTGCAAAGTTCATACTCATTAAAAAATAAACCTAGCAATGAGAAATGTTACCACAGGTTTCAAGCTCGTTAAAAAATAAACACGCCACTGAGCATAGTTTCTAAAGATTCAAGCTCAGTAAAAAATGAATCCACCCTTGGTAAATAACCTTCGTGATTTCCTTACTATCAGCCTTTTGAGCCTTGGTTGTGTTCTAATCATCACCCCCATTCTTTTGGTTGATCATACGCTTCCACTTGATTATTTACCCTTTTGAGGAACAGCTATGATGAGTGATTTTGTTAACCACCCTCTTTACACTGTTGTGTTTCAGAAGTTCTAAACTTACTTGGAACTAGTTGTTACCCAAAAACATCACTCGTTCCTCAAAGACAAGTCTCTTTTAAGCTCTTTTTAGACTCGTAAAATATGAAAATATTGTTGAGCTATGAGCCTTTCCATCTCGTTAAAGTAAGGGGAAGTGCCATCTCTCCTCTACATTTTAATATTTTTGGACCTAACGGATCATTCCAAAAAAATATCGACTTCTTGTCTTTTTCGGCTTGCTAAAACTATCGAAAAGTCATCCCTTTCGTATTATTTTATACTTTTTCGGACTTGAGGGATTATGCCACGAAAAAGGACTACTGGAGTTTCCTTTTCGCCCATTTTCAAATTCTCTAAACTTGTCCATCCGGACAAGAGCGAGTTTCACTGTCACTAGGCTTGCTAAAACATACCTACAGGTTTGATCGAAGGGAAAGTTATAGAACAAGCATATGTTATCATCCTCAAGCTTGACAAGAATAAAGAGGTACTGGCCAGCAATGACTGGGGAAAAATAGAAGAAAACTTGAAGAACTTCATTGGTCGAAGGTCGCTCTTGAACATGACACTTTCACTCCACCATGATTGAGTCGGGTTGGGTTATTCCATTCACCGGTCACATCACCATTGGTCCTCCGCACCATCCATTTTTGGGGTTAACGCTACCAATCCATTTCAGTGTCGCTGATATGTTCAAGAGAAGTCATTCAGAGAATTCGCCAACCCAGCTAATGCCTTATCCATTGTAATACCTTCACTCTCCATTTTTCATGACCGTCATTCCTAAACCTTGTGTCATCAGATCGTTTTCACCTCCAGAAAATCATTTGCTTCATTTTGTGTCGTAGATGTGGGATTCATTAAGGCCCTCCTATGACAGGTCACCTCTTGTCGACTTCAGCTCATTATCCAAGAAGTTGACTTACGGACAACCCTTTCAATACTTTCAAGCTTGCATGCCTCAATGACAAGTTTCTCACTTCTGTGGACATGTTTGAATCAATGGCCTTCGACCGAAAGATTTTACGTGGTGCTTGACATCGACTCATATATTCACACCACGTGAATTGTACCAGAGTACCTTGATGTTCATTATCATTATCAGTGATTCCTCTCACACCTGTTAACAACTTACACCATTGGCTAGTAATCAGGCAATGTCTTTCCATGTTCAACTTTAGAACATCTTTTGACATGGATCGACTTGTACATCGGAAAGAGATTGAACAAATTTGAAGACCCCAAATCTAGTTTCATCCATCGAGGCTGCGATATATTTAGGAAAATAAAGACATCAAATGTACACCATAGCTGCACAGATGATCATCCAAGCTAAGGGATGATGGCTCCACAAGAATCACCAGTCTGCAACAACAGACGATTATCTATCCTATGTACATGAAAATGAATTTATAAAGTTGAGCATGGGAATGCCCGCCTTAGCTAGATCATGAAAATAGTATGAAGATAATATATTGTATTGTATCTTATTACAAGTCACCTTCTAGTTTGAAAAACCTCGGATCCTCGTGATAAAGCATTTCACCCGACATCAGAAGATTTACGACCTCATGCTTTAGGGGGCAACTGTTATAGACATATTTGGGCACTATAACCCCAATCACATATGTTAATAAACCAAGGGTTATTAAACCCTTAAAAGTGTTTTTTTACACCCTAAAGGATCATGGTCAACTAATTACATCATTTTCGAGAAGTTCCACCTAAAAAACTTCTCTGAACTGGCCAAAATTGGACCATACTGACTGCTCCTTAGTCAAAGTGCGATGCATCTCACCTATTACACATGGGGGTGTGATGCATACTGAAAAGGCCTTCTGTAGGGTGCGATGAGTGAGAGTGGACAAATGGTAGAGACAGTTTGCTAAGTGGAAACCTAGAGAATCTTCTAGAAACTTCTCATATGACACTTGCCTCTCTGAATTCGCCCAAGGATGAGTAAGAAATCATGAAATCTCCAAGTGGAGCCAAGAACTATCAATGAAATGACACTAATCAAAAACCTAGAAGCTAACTCACCCCTCTGCAAATATCTATAATTTGATCCCTCATCACAGAGATCTAGGGGCTGGAATTTCGTAATTTCTAAGGAAGTGCTGTTGGTTTCTCTTTGAGACATTGTATTGTTGGGTGATCTTGCTTTTCATGAGGTGAAGAGGGCTTTCATTCTGGGAGATTGATGCTAGATTAGACAGCTGGGTTGTAATCCTCTCTTCTACGTCTACTATCAATAAAGTTATTTGAGTTTTCCTCTATATACTTGTGTATTTGTGAATCTTGTATTTGTGAATGCAATTGTATGGTTAATGTAATTCTGATTTTGCATTGTTTATGGTATTATAGATCTCTATGCTTTGATGGTGTTTTGTTGCTTTTCCTCTACAAGCGTTCTTTAAAGCGGGACAAATCAGAAAGGAGTGACAAGCTCTATCAAAGGAGAGGGGAAACAATCAAGGAGCCAAGCGAAATATTAAGGTTGGTGCTCTCTACTTCTCTCTTATCTATCATACATAAAGGAAAACACAAGTTACTTTGAATTGTTTGTTTATAAGATAGCTAGCCATCTTAGTGGGACTAGCAGATCAAATAGACACTATTTTTCCCAGAAACATGTACCACCTATGCCACCAACTCGAGTCAATATAACAAGCATGATAAAGTTTCTTGTGTTTAAGAGAGTGGGAAATGAGGATCCAGACCAATTTTGGTTCGTCGTAGGAGCAGTATGGGAAGCGCAGGGAGTTACAAATGATAATATAAATAAAGCAACACTTGTTAGCACCCTATAGGACTACGCGCTGACTTGGTATATTAGGCACTCCAATGATAATCCAAATGCGGGAATCATGGATATCCAAGTAGTGCTAAACAGAGAATTTAGCAGGCTGAAGTCTGAAGCACAGTTGATCATTGGATTCAAAGAGATCACGATGCTACTAGGTGAGACTCCTTGGGATTTGGATCAGAGGTTGAAGTGTATGATTCGTGAAGCTAATATGAATCTGATGGATGCGCAACATCGTGAATGGTTTGTAGCATCGCTAACGCCACATTTAAGGAGTCTGTTATCGTAGTAGAAGTTAACGACTCAGGCAAAGGCCTTAGAGATCGCGATGGGACTGCATGAGACCCCGATGTAGGATCCTAACTTAGGGGTTCAACAAATCCATTCACAGCTGAAGAATTTATATCTGGAAATCTAGTGTCTGAATAGAACAAGATAGCCTGACCAGAAGTGTGTGAAGAGGTGTGGTGCGTAAAATGTAAAGGCCAAGGCCACGATAAGGACCATTGCCTAGATTTCATGAATTACCTTACAGGAGGAGGACTAATGTCGTTAAGGTTGGAAGCACAAGTAGGACCTAGCATGATGCCTGCTTTGTGGTGCAAGATTTTTCGAATATGACAAAAACATACTATGGACAACTGCCATTTGTTATAGAAGTATACACAAAATTTGCAATAATTTTTCTGTAACTTTTTTAGTTCGGTGGGAAAAAATGAGCACACTTGTAGGAGCTATGAGTTGATGATGGATAGAACTCCCACCTACAGAGTTCAAGCAGAACAGAATGCAGGAGTGGCATGAACAGGATTTCAAGGGTGCGGAGGAGGCCTAGGTGGAAGAGGACCTGGAAGAGGTTGCGGTCAGTTGATATGCTAGAGTTGTGGAGGGCTAGGACATTATTCCCATGATTGTACGAATTTGATGGGACCATCTTGTTTATATTGCACCTTGTTTGATCATGAGATGGAATATTGTCCTACGTTGATAGCTAGGATACGGGACAAAGAAGCACTGTTGCCTCCCCTGACTCAGAACCCGCAGATGATGAGGTCTGAGCTTCACGAGGAAGATCCAAATGTGAACATTGTGCTCCAAAGTGGAATTGCAACGGGAGATGAAAAAGGCAAACAACCCAAAGATAGTACTTGGATTAGCAAAACCTCGATGAAAGAAGTGGACTTTGACTTGGAGCACGCTCATGAAATGTTCATGGAAGCCAAGAAGAGCTTCGTTGAGGCTTCCACTTCAGGAAGCAAAGATAGACCAGAGCTAGAGATAGACCCATCTATGCTCACAACATTCGTGGAAACATGCATGAAGTTACTGCATGACAGTAAAGTTGTAAAAGGATTACAGGAACTCATTAACAGATGCATTGGGACCGTGCCAGGAGAACCACACGCAGTCCAAAATATTGGAAAGCATAAGACAAGGATAGGAAAACTATTGCAATGATGAAAGTAGAGTTGAATATACTGGAGGAATGGTTTCAAGAGAAAGTCAATGAAGATAGAAGAGATGGATGGAGAATAAGGAAACTTGTCAAGTGGAATCTATGGCAACAGAGATGGAATGCTATGTTGATAAACAAACTTGAACAAATACATATTTCGTTGTTGGAAAAGGAGAGACTCATAGGAATTGAGTCACAGAAAAGAGGATTTGTTGAAAACTAGAAATTCCATGGTGGAAATTTGGTGCTTGAAGCATCAAAAGAGACCAAAAGGTCTAGTATTTTTAAAACTAATAGTAAATTTGTGAATGCAAGTAAGTAATTTGTTGCTATAGAGACAACTAATGACCATTGTTATGATCTAGAATTATTTTGTGAACCTAAAGGAAATTGGGATGATTGTTCTTCATTCCAAGAAGTTGAATTTGCAACTCAATTGGAGCAAGAAGGAGCAGACAAAGAGACAGAAGCCAAAGAAATTGAGACCAGAGAACCTGTAACAAATGAAGGAAAGGACACCACAGAGAACATCAATGGTGTTGATGTGATTAGCAAAGAGGAATTACTCCTAGATCATGGTGGAGAAAACTGTAATAGATCATCATCGATCCATCTCGTGATCAATGATATACAAATTTGGTTGACAATTCGGGTGATGGTGAGATTTCTAATTTAGCTTTTATTAAGACTACTGAGCCAGCTGATAAACCTATGGGCACTGATGTAAAGCTAGTTCGAGATTATTTCAAAGTCTGGAAACCAGGAAAATGCGTATTCAAGTTTAATAATTCTCTGAAGATATTATTTTGTGAATTTAATGCCATACTACATGATGAAGTTACTCCTTTGAAGGACCATCAGCAAAAGAGAGTTTGGAATCCTAGAGGATACAAGTCATCCAGACATGTAGTTGTCACATTACTACAAAAAAGTGACAGACCTCATAGACAGGAGTCTATGACTTTTTTTTCTACATCGGGAGTTAGCCCGTGCGTATTAACCATACCTTCTTAACTCTAGTCTCATCTTAACCCAACGTTAACCACACCATGGTCTCAACATAGAAGACACATCATCAAGAGATCATAAATGTTTTCAACCTTGAGAGTCTGATGTAGGAGCATCCTGATCAAAATATTATTATACATTTGGTTGAATTAGGGGGGTGACATTTTTAGTTATTTTTTAGAATCTTGTATAAATTGAGTGGAAATCGATGTGTGAGTCTTTTAGTTGTGAGATATTCTCAACTATGTGAGAATATCAAGGATAATTGATGTGTGTAGATCTCATAGGAATATTAGGGATTACGAGATCCTTAAATAGGAATTAGTTGAGTGATTTATGGAGAAGATTATGGATTTAGAATAATCCGTAACTATGTACTTATTTCTATAAATGTAAACCTGCGAGGAGTGTGAGAAGAGTGTTTTGGATATAGTTTGAGACTAAGTGTTAGAGTGTTAGACAAAGCAAAGTAGAAGAGAGAACAGAATAGAGCATGAGATGTTCTGTACATATGTGTAAACACTATGTGAATGAACGAGTTTTTGTGTTTAAATCTTGTTTATGCGTATTCTGTTATTATGTGGCTAATTTCATTGGTTAATTAACATGTAGGCTAAATTCCTTTGTATCGCATGAATGTTTTCCATGGATGTATTTGAGTTCTAGTGAATAAAGTTTAGAGAAGGACTAAACTTAGTAGAAGGGCTAAGTCTTGATAGAACCCTCTCAAATTCGCGCTAAATCCAAAAGAAGAGTGGAAGCCATCCAATCAACAAATCGACAGATCCATGGTCATCGCATGGTTAAAATGCACGGAGGTTAATCCAAAATTGAACACGATATTTTATTAAACTAGGTTAATAGCTCAGTTAATCACAACCATCTGATTAAAGGAGGCAGATTCGATGGATATCACGCGGAAAAATGCACAGGCATTAATTTCATTTTCAGACCCGATGAGATACCAAATGTGGTTTAATCCATTTGGGTTCCAGATCAATCACAACCATTCATCGTGAAGGGTGCAATTTGACAGTGATCACATGGTAAAGGTTCGCACGGGTTTAGTCGAGAATTAGACTCGAGAAGTTTATGAGCTGCAGTTTTATTTCTTTTGGTTCCGTGGAAGATTTGGGTTTTTTCTATATTCCAGCTAAATAAATTGGGGTCTAATAATTAATTAAATAGGGTTTAATTAATTTTTAAATTCCTGATATGTGTTTCGTTAGTTTTACCCTGTCATATGTTCTTGAATAAATTTGAAAGGGAGGTGTTGGAAAAGCAATGCTTCCAGGCCTTGAATTAGGTACTACATGCTACGCCCTCAAGGTGGTGGGGTATTTACAAAGGGAGCTTTGATGATTAGTGTGAGTGTAGGGGAATGATGCACTTACGATTTGGGAACACGAGGGTGCAATTGATAGACAAGTTTAATGGACAGGATAATCCATGCACACATATGGCCAAATGGACGCAGGCCTATGGGGAAAATCCACAACCTATGTGGGTACACCTGTCCTGTCATACCTTGGATGTTAAACCCATGAAATGGTACATAGAAATAGAGCTTTGCCCCAAGACAAGTGAATGGGATTTTCTACGTGAAGGGTTCGTGATGACCTTCAATTTTGAGGATGAGTGGGATATCATCTATGAAGCACTACAAGAGGTAAAAGCATCCATCTTTAGGATACCACAGGATCCGGTAGAATTGATTCAACCTGAATGGGCTACTGAGCTGAGCTGCACGCTCGAATGTTAGAATGTAATTTCTTAAGAAGAAATGAAGATCCATCGAAAATTAACATTCCAGAGACGAAAGGCCACCACAATGTTCAGGGTCCATAGATTGAGAACCCCGACATAACCGTGCTGATAAATACTAAGCAGGTGAATATTGGTATGGAGGTTGAACCTAAATTTACGAATGTTGGAGACTATTGGGATGGCCCGACGATGGATAATGTCACTGAATTGCTCCACGAATATCAGGACTTATTCCCAAACAAGTTTATGGATTTGAAGGGAATAATCAGAGATTTAGGGGTAACGAATATCACGTTAAAACCAGACAAGAAGCCAGTTAAGCAGCGGTTGTATCGCTTAAATCTGAAATACAAGGAGAAGGTCTATGTAGAATTAGACAAGATGCTCATAACAAGCATCATTGAGCCTATGGAGGAATCCGATTGGGTAAACCCAATGGTGGTGCAAGAAAAAAAGTAGTTGGAAGAAATAAAAATATGGGTGAATCTCAGAAAGTTGAATGACACGTGTGTACATGATCCATTCTGAACTCCATTCATGGATGAGGTGTTGGAAAATGTAGGCAGTCAGGAAGCATATTCTTTCATTGATGGGTTCTCCAGGTACCACCAGATCAAAATCATGCTGGAGGATAGAAGCAAGGCAACCTTCGCGACTGAGTGGGGTTTCTTTCAATATATTGTCATACCATTTGGATTGAAGAATGCCTATGCTATCTTTTCACGCATAGTTGTTGCAACATTCAGGGAATATATTCATAAATTCTTGGAGGTCTATTTTGATGACTGGATTGTATTTGGGCTAGTTAGGTGCCATGTAGTGAACCTGTGCTTGATGTTAGATACATGCTGAAGAAACCAAATTACACTAAACCTCAAGAAGTGTACGTTCCTAATTCCTTTTGGGAACCTGTTGGGGCATGTGATTTGTAGACAAGGGCTAATGGTAGACCCCATGAAAATAATGGTGATTATGAATTTGCAAGCTCTGCAGAGTGCGAAATAGTTGCATGCTACTCTGGTGCATACTGTGTACTAGAGGAAGTTCATCAAAAACTATGGCCAGATCACCATGCCGATGGAAAAGCTACTGAAAAATGATGTCACTTTCTGTTGGAACGATGATTGTAAGAAAAGCTTGGATGAATTGAAAGAAAAGATGGTCACTGCATCGATTCTAGTCTTCCCAAACTAGAAGAAAGAGTTTCATGTCCATCTTGATGCGTCGAGTATAGCGCTGGGGGTAGTACTAACATAGGAGGGTAGAGAAGTCTTAGATCACCCTATCATGTTTACATGTCGTAGATTATCTAAAGCAGAAAAGAATTATTCCACCATTGAATGCGAGGGAATGGTTATGGTTAATGCACTCCAGAAATATCGGCACTACTTGCTAGGGGGACACTTCAATATGTATATAGATCATACCGTGCCGAAATAATTGATCGATAAGCCTGTGTTGGGGGGGTGCATATGCAGATGGCTTTTATTGTTTGAAGAATATGATTTTGAAGTTGTTTTGAAGCCTAGACGATTGAAGGTAGGACCAAATCACTTATCACGCATTGAGACATGAGCGGAACCTACTAGTCTTGAGGAAGGATTAATTGAGACCCAACTCTTTATTATGTGCATAGTGGATGGACATTTTGAAGATATAATTCACTTTCTCATGACTGGAACTATGCCAAAAGGGTACTCCATCTAGTAGAAGAAGGAACTAGTGGTGCACATGGCAAATTTTTCTATCATTGTGGGGCGTTGATATAAGATGGGGAATAATGAGATACTGTGAAGGCATGTACCTGAATTTGAATGAAGAAATATCCTCATGGATTCTCATGGGGGCACTACAAGAGGAAATTATGCAAGGAGACTAACCTCGCAGAAGATTTTTCATGTAGGGTTGTGGTGGCTAACCCTTCATCACTATTCAAAAGCACATTGCAAGGCATGTGATGTATGTCAAAGAACAGGTAAACCATTATAGAGGGATGAGATGCCTTTAAATCAACAAATGACATTGAAGCCCTTTGAAAAGTGGAGATCAACTTTGTAGGACCTATCAAATCTCAGGGGAAGACAGGCGTGAGATATATTATCACTGCGACAGAGTACCTGACTCGTTGGGCAGAAGCGCAGTCGATAAAAGATTGCATGGCCACGATGGCCGTGAATTTTTTGTTTTAACGTGTCTTGATGCGATTTGCATGTCCAAAGATCATGATGATCGATCATGGTACACATTTCCTGAACAAGACTATCTGAACAAGACTATCAGTGCACTAACGTAAGTGTCTCAAGTGTATCATTAGAAAATCACATTCTATCGCCCGCAAGCTAACGGGATAGTAGAAGTGTTTAACAAATTATTGGAAACTGCACTATCCAAGGTATGAAATAAGCAACGAAGTGATTAGGACCTGCGTGTACCCATAGTATTTTGGGCTTATAGGAAAATATGCAAGAAACTGACAGGATAGACACCTTTCTGACTTGTCTACGAAGTAGAGGCCATAATGCCTATGGAGTATATCATGCCTAGTCTATGCATAGTGACACTTATAGGTATGATGGATTGTGACACCCTGGAGGAGAGGCTCGTGTAGTTAGAGGAGCTTGAAGAAGAATGCTTTTTGGCGAGATTCCACCAGCAGGTACAAAAGTAGTGCAAAAAGGCCTGGCACGATCGACATATCAAGTTGCGCACCTTTAAGGTGAATGATTTGGTGTTGCTATATGATAGTAAGTTTAATAAATTCCGAGGGAAGCTCAGAATGCATTGGTTGGGACCATATGCTATTAAGGAGATCACAAATGGTGGCGCGGTGCAGTCAGTAAAATTAAATGGAAAACTCTTCCCAGGAAAAGTAAACGGCAGTTGTTTGAAACTATATACAGGTGACCCACCCATCTGACTAGCCGCAGGAAGCACAGTCTTAGCACTCCAGGTAGCTGAAAGGAGACATCAAACTATAAACTACTTTGCCCGGTAGGTGTGTGATGACAGGACTGCATTCAACAGCGAAGTATCACAAGATCCACGACAGCGCGAGGGTAGCTGCGCTACCATAGGGGTTGGTTGGAAAGTGACCATTACATTCACTATTCATGATGTGATGCTTTGTTTGAGAACTGAGAATTGAGTTATTGCATGCCCAGAGATTCATGAACCCCAATTTTTTCGATATTTTGATGTTGAAGGCATTGTTTAAGCACTTACCTGAGCCATTGAGAGAATTGTGGAATAGCAGTATGGCCGCACTAGAGGAAGCCATGGATATTGGAGAGATAACCACTGAGAAGGCCGCAGAGGCCATAATAGTAGGAGAAGCCCAAGAAAGTGTCGAGATAGTCACAAAAATCCCTAAATCGCCACATAGACAAAGACCCAAGAAAGATAAGTAGCCTATGGTACCAGTGCACGTGTCCCCCAGGAATCTGTTAAGGATGAGGCTCACCATGGAAGAAGAGGGGAAGGTGATCAATTTGGAAGTTGATAGGGAGGAAGAATACTTTGAAGAAATCCTGGGAGAGGAGGAAGACGAAGAAATGGAGGAAGAAACCTAGGTTGCATACCCTCTAACCAGGCTACCCACGTATGTTCCTCCACGGAAGTGGAAAGCAAGGGTGCCCAAGGACCTAGATGAGAGCAAGAGCTCTCTGCAGACTTCGTTGCTCCCCAAAGACATTATTTTTTATGGAGCGCACTTGGGCTGAGTGACTACGCTAAAGTTTGAAGACTGGGATCTCGTGAAGCATGAGAAATTCCCACATTTGGCAATCGTGCAGCTAATGCATTAGAAGAAAAGCAAACTGGTGGGAGTCATAGAGTTGGAATCGCACAAGTGGTTATGAGGAGTAGAGAAAACAAGATTGTGAAACTTGCTCTAGGTGCGCATTACCATCATGCACCAGTGACTATTTTTGTCATCAAGTAGCTTCTCTGCCTGGTGCATGATGGTTTTTTGTGGCTAGAGGGTCCCATCCCCATCATGGATCATCTGATTCATAGAATTACCCAGATCCCTTGCAAAGGGGAGGATCCAATTAACATATCCTTGGGTAAAAGTGATGAATTGGCCATCACGAAGGCTATGAAGAATAATTTCAAGCTAGAGAAGAAAAAGAGAGGGTACGCAATCTCTAGTATCAATAATGTTGCCTTCAAAGTCACGACATAGATATTGGGCAAGAAAGTCATGTGGAAGTACTACATGGATGAGGTGCTCGTGCCGGTGCTTTCACTTTCCACGTAGTGCGTAGAGGGGGTCCAGTTTAACTGGGGAGATTACTTGTGCAGAGTGTTCCTAGAGAACTGTCACAAGGTGTAGGAGCAGGGGAAGACTTTCCACAATGCCTGGATTCTGCTATCCATAGTGCTGGTGGCTTAGGAATTGCCTGAGGATAACCATTTCCCAATGTTTGCGTAGCATCTTCCAAAGGCAACAAAGTACGCTTCGCTGTGGGCAACTAAAGATGTGCATAGGATCAGAGGCAAAAAAATATTCTAGGTGTTCATGGAGATGAACATTAAAATGGGGATTAACCACAAGTCGCAGTTATCGCCCACTGTCTAAAGCAGTCTGCAGAGCTTTGCGGAGTTCAAGGCAAACTTTCATCACCTGTACATCAAGGTGAGGAAGGACCCCACAAAGGAATTGAAGGAGCTACCTCATCTAGTGACAAACAATGTCATATTCTTCATCCTTGAATCATGGCTGCCAGAGTGGCGTTCTCCCGCTAGCTCCGTGATGGAAGTGAAGAAGTCCACTACACAGAGGGAAAAGGAGGAGGCAAAATGACAGATGGCATAGTTGGTAGAGAAGAGAAGGAACAAAGCAGCAATAGCCAAGGTGCAGGAGGCATGCGATGTTGTGAAGGTAGCAGAAGGGAAATAGAAGGCACCTGAGAAGGAGAACAAGGGAGAAAATTCACCTTCTCCCAAACAGGAGATAAATCCAGAGGAACGTGGGGTAGACCCGTAGACAACGTCCACACAACTAAAGCAACAATGCCTGAGAGAGTAGGTCGGACCGCGGAAGAAGTCGAAGGCCTCAAAGACTTCTTTTGACCCAATCACCCTCACTAAGGGGGATCTCCATGACATAGGGGAGACAGTGTGGGACATCATCATAGAGGCCCTCCAACAGTTCAGGGAGGAAAACCAGATGGTGTTGGGGGCCCTTTGGGCATAGATACAGGAGTTACAAGTGCGCACTCCTCAGGATGGTACTCTGTTGACTAACCTCACAGTAGGCACGACCGCGACCAAGGAAATGATGTGCACCCGCATGACCAACATTATAGTGCTGCCAGAGGGAGCACTGGTTATAGAAAACTAGGCCAACAGGCCTATGGTTAGTGCACTAAATGGAGTTGGAATAAACATGGCTGCACTCCCTCCAAAGATGCTCTATGTTCTGCAGGACGAAGTGATTGCAAAAATTGTGAGTGAGGGAGGGTCACACGCTCCAGGTCATAAGAAAGCACTGAATCAATATGGAATAATTGAGCCTACAATGCAACGAGGTAGTGCTCAAAACCAACAGATTGTGCAGGTGGTTGAGGATGCCTGCCAGATGATCTCAGAGTCGCCCATCCCAGCAGGAAACCTAGTGGAGGCGTGCATCCAGAAATTCACAGCAGGGGTGCACTATGTGAAGGAAGAGATGGCCAAGGATTAGCTGGCGCAGAACCTTCAAATAGGTGAGCTCCATTTGAAGGCGTAGCCTTCAACTCCACCAGAGGTGAAGGAACAGCATGCTAGCGTTATTACAAAAGGAATAGCAGAGATCAATAGTGCAGTGAAAGACTGCACCTGGCCATTTGAGGAATCGTTCAAGGTCCTCACTACTCTGTAGGAGGACCCAAACATACAACGCTTAGAAATAGAGGTGCATGAGCTGTGGTAGAAATACGATGAATTTAAAGGGACCATGCAAATGATGACCCTTACAGAGAGGCTCATGCAGATGCAGTAGGAAAAAGTGCTCAAGGAACAGGAAAACGTTGCACGACATAAGGAAGTCATTTTGAAGGCGCGCATCCAACCATGGATTGATGAGGTGTTCACCATTATCACCTCGATTGAAGGAAATCTCGCGCAGATGTAGGGAATGCAAGAACATATTTAGGGAAGTAGTGCAGATACAGTGGTTTCTTAAAAACACGTCCAGGGAGTGCAGTAGGCAACCGCTCAATGCATTTCCGATCTTGTAGCAATTCAGGAAGAGTTTTGAGGTCTCCACAGTAAGATTTCTGCACCAACAGAGTGACTCAAGGGCAAGTCACGAAGTTTGTGTTGGGGGTCTATTGGGCGCGGCATCCTCTAAGGAAAGATTTGGGGCTTAAAGCCCATATTTTGGCTAAAAATTGTAAATCTGATGCAAATAATCCACATTTTGTGGGCACGGAGAGTGAAGTTATAAATGAGTCATAAGGTTGTCTGCCCTCAATTTTGTAATGTAATTTCGGCTTTAGAGATCTAGCCATGGTCCGTGGACCATGGGATTGTATAAATAGAGCGAGGCTCTAAGTAGTTGAGATGTCAAATTCAAGTAGTGATCATGGAATAGAAAGATAACAAAAGATCTAAGTCTAAATTCAAGTCTTTGGGTTGTAGAGTAGGAGAAGGCTCTATAGCTAAGTGCACAGAGGCCTACTAGTCCACAACTGAGTGCGTAGGGCGAGTCGATTCTATAACTATTGAAGGATTAATAAAGAGAAGTTTTACATCAATTCAGTGTATTTATTTCCTATTTTCTGTATCGAATATATTGGGTATAAATTGCATTTATGTTGTCTATAAGGTGCACGAACATATATAACTGTGTAGATCAAGTGAATGTGATTTAAAGTATCTATTTACATGAGGTTGATTAACATCTATAAGGGGAAAATTAAGATACGTGGTGTAACTTGGGGAAATAGCACAGATCACTGCCACAGCAACGAGAAATCACCTCAGCCCCCTGGTTAGGGTTGCGTGAAAAATGATTAGAGTAGATCGCAAAGGTATTATAGGTTAGAATAGTGCACGAAGTAACCTACATGAAGGTAGGCATAGTTGGACTAAATCGACCCCTTAGACATCTGCAGGGTGCAGAAACTTGGTTCCAGCATCCCCCCCATACTGCTTTGAGTGAGACTTCAATCCATGCACCATGGGATGATGCCGAAAGGGCCAATAGTGTAGGGATTTGTTTGGCTAATTAACTCCGAACTTGGTTCAAGCCCCATTATGCCAACACCTAATATCAATTAATTAATGATATTGTAGTTTATTTTTAATTAAATACTTTTAATATTGGTTTATTTCAATGGTGAGATATTTTTCTAGTTTCATTATTTTATATTGTCTCTAAAGAGACGTAAGTGATGATGTATTATATTTTAATGTAAATTTTTATTTTCTCTAGAGAGACAATAGTCAGGAACAAAGACATTGTCTCTTTAAAGACAATATGTCTTTAATCCAAACTATTGTCTCTAAAGAGACAAAATTGCTTGTGTTATATATTGTCTTTATAGAGGGAATGTTTTAAGGCAATTTAATTTTAAGATAATTTATAGAGACGATATCTTAAGACAATTTAATTTTAAGAGGGTTTATAGAGACAATATTTTAAGGCAATTTAATTTGAGACACCCTCTTAAAGACAATATTTAAGACAATACACAAGTTTTCTTTTGTCTCAAGTTAAGACAATTTACCCAAAAATTGTCTTAAATATTGTCTTAAAACTCCCCTTTGTTTGTAGTGAGTTAACATGAATTCTACTTTGAAAAACAAACACGAACGTGCAAATAACTAATCAAGATTGCTAATTTTTTGGTATGAATCAAGAAGAGGTAACCTTGTGCACCGTAGGTGCTACGAATATGTTTCCCTCACTGTTAATTATTGGGCTAGTTCTCCCACCAATTACATAGATTTTCCGGTCCTGAAATTGGCTTAACCTAACCCATGAGGGTGGTTGATTTGCAATTAATCGAAGGTGAGGCCTAGAGAGCCTCATCTTTCAGCTAGATCTTCCAAAAAATCTCGACTTAGAAAGAAATGAATCAAACACAATCAGACAAAATAAGGTAAAAACTCTAACATTCACCTATAATATCATGAGGCTTGATAGACATTTAAAGAGATTACAAATACATACTTAGAACATTCCTTTTTTGTTGTGAGTTGCCAAATAGGGAAATTCTAAATACATGATTTAGATGTTGCTTTCTTGATATAATTTTCCTAGGAAAAGATGTATATTTCCTCATTAGATGTTACCATTATGAGCCAAGTATCCTAGCTACCCAATTCCTCCCAGTTTAGATGGAAAGTGTCCCCTCCTTCTTACCTCCTAGTTTAAGCATGAACCCATGGTTGAATGATGTTTGGATGTTGTTGGAGTTGAATTGATGTGATGTTGATTTTTGATAAAATAGCAAGTGCCTACATAGCCTACAGTGGGAGGGCACGTCTTCAAATAAACCCAAGTCGAATGTTGCAATGCTAAAACTCATGAATGTGTAACATGTGCTTACTAAATCAGGGTGGGAGGGCACATCTCCAAAGGGAACTCTCTCCAAATGTTGCCCTTGATATAAAAACTAATGGATTATGTGTGTGGTACCAAACTAGGAAACACCATAGATATAAATTAAGCAAAGTATTTCGGTAGAAATCACATGAGAAAATTTTTTAGCCGACACACTTTGAACCAATAGGTGTGGTTCATCATCTGGGCCTAATGATGAACCACACTTGTTGGCTCAAAACGCATTGGCCCAAAAATTCTCTCATGTGATTTGTACCGAAATACTTTGTTTAATTCATTATGGATCTTAGAATCTTGAATACAGAAACCATAGATATACCTGAACTATAAATGTGTTGCATAATTGTAACAAAAGTGGCCACGAGTGTTGTAGATATTGTGAAGAGGCAAAGGAACTGAGACATTATAGCTAGAGAATGTTTAAAGAAAAAGATAAATATTAAGAAATAAAGTTAATGTACAATGTCTAGAAATGCAGCTAGACAATGAGGATGCTAATAGGAACAATTTAGAGAATAAAATAAAAAGATTAGGTCAATCCCTAAGGAGAAACTTGCTATGATCCCATTGATCTACAATTGATCGGAGGTGAGGCTTAGAGAGCCTCACCTCTCAGCTGGATCTTCCAAAAACTTGTCTCAGAAAAAAAATAAAAAAAAATAAATAAATAAATAAAAGAATCAAACATAATCATACAAGATACGATAAAATCTTCTAACATTCACTTTTATTATCACAAGGCTTTATAGCCTTTTAAGGAGAATACAACTACATATGTAGAACTTTCCCACTTTGTTGTGAGTTTTCAAATAGGAAAAAGCTAAATACATTATTTAGATATTTCCTTTGTTGATATAATTTGCACAGGAATAAATGTTTCCTTCATTATTAGATGTTACCATTATTAGCGAGGCAACTTGAATACCCAATGGTGCTCTTGAGGGGATTCTAAGTCTATCATTCTTTTGGCCCACAAATTAACACTCTGCTCTCATGTCTCAAATTGGTTGGGCCTCTCAATTTTCTCTAATCGTTAAAGAAGGATGCCAATTGGATAGATGGATGGAGGAATGAATCAAATAGAGTAAAAGAATGAAATGAATGGATGTATCTGTTATATTTTTTGAAATTGTCAATGAAATTTTATAATTTATAGATTGTATTCTTAACCCTCAATATGTGACGACGATGAAGAATATACATTTTTATTAAAGAAACATTGTAGAAGGCTTATTCCATGATCCAAACTTATGCAAGAACACAATAGAATACATATATAAACATAAACACAGAGATGAAGTATAAATAAATATTCATTTCATTAATATCAAAGAACTCAGAGATGCTTAAAGGTAGAATGGAAATAATCTAGCTTGGGCGATGATAGCTTATCTCTAAGAAGAGATGTGGTGGCTACATTCCTCTGAGCTATGTCACAATGAGACTAAAAGGCCTTTTTATTATTCAACCACAAAGGGAAACCCTAAACAACCAAAACCCTAATCTTAGGAAATGGAACGCCAAGAGTTTGTAGACACCGTTGGAGTTAGTTGGGTAGCCAACTTCTCAGGGTCACAACATGGTCTTATGATCTTTCTTTGGTGCATACGACACCCCATTGGAAATATCTCTCTGATTACTATATGATTTGTAGAAATACCTTGCCTATGAATATGGGCCTACTAAAAACCTCAAGAAAACGTCGTTTAGGGGGTCAAAACAACTCCAAAAGTTCAAGACCTGAAAAAATTGCTAAAAATAGTAAATGTTGCTATAATTAAGGAAACTGATCAAAATGAATTTATGTCTAGGAGGAATAGGAGGGTGGCCACCAATATCCACCTAGATCAATCCTCCCCCCCTAGGAAGTAAAGGTCACCATTGCGTGCAGAGCCTCCATGATGTGAGGAATTTTTTGTTGAACCTCGTCCCTAGTCAACCATTTTCCTTGATGAAGGGGTTGGCATGCTTTGACAACTTGATATAGTTGGATCCTCTACTAGAGAGTTTTATTTATATGTGTTTCCATGCTCCTATCAGTTGTTTCCTATTCGATGTAGCCTTGGTTGAGCTCTGTTGGTGTCATTTGCTCAGCAATGTCGAATGTGTCCAACAATGGGGGAAGGTATGGTTGCAGTAGGTCCACACTAATAACTGGGTGCAAGACAAGGAACAGTGGAATGTTTAATTCAAATTAATTTTCCCCTATAATCTTAGTGATGGTGTATGACCCATATCAGAGAGGGTGAATTTTGCGATGGGGCCCGGTGAGGCACTCCTTCTACAAATGTAACCAAACATTGTCACACCACCTAGAACTTTTATCTGCCCAATATGTTGTGGACATGCTGGCGGTGATGAATGAACTTAGTGAAGTTGCTAGCTCTATCAAATTAGATTGGAGATGAGCTGAATCTGCCTAAGTAGATGCAAATAGTATGACCGCATCAATGGGATATAGTGCTTGGAACCCTAATCCTACCTAAAAGGGGTTGTGTCTAGTTGAGCTACGGAGAGCCCTATTGTATCTATATTAGACGTGGGGGAGGCTTTCATCCCATGTGCATGGATGCTTGAAGTTGTACATGTGTAGAATGTGCTCAATCATCCTGTCGACCACCTTTGTTTGGTCATCTATTTCGGGGTGGAAAGTTGCAGATTTAGTGATCTTGGTATCCAGCATAAACTAGAGGCTTGACCAAAATGTACTCAGGAACCAACTGTCCCGATATGAGATAATGGACTATGGGATCCCAAAGTGTACCCACACTCATTCAAAGAAGAGATTAGCAGTGCCTTCTGCTATGATACTCTTCTTGTCAACTGCCAGAATGGCCATCCTAGAGAATGTATCAGAGACCATGAAAACGCAGTTGTTTCCATGCTTAGAATAAGGAATGAGTTGATCTTTCAGACAAGATAGACCTTCCTAGAATCTAAAGAAGACCTAATGACAAGCAAACCAACCAGAAACTATCTTTCTCTAAATGTGCTTTTATAAATAATGGCAAACAAGTGTGTTTAAGGCCTACCTTATATCCAACGCAAGTTTGGGGATGCCCTCGCTTCTTTGATCCAA
>APFE031235306.1:92192-118896 GCA_000404065.3 Pinus taeda | reverse complement strand
AGAGGATAAGATAATGTTTATAGTCCAAATATTATTAAGAGCTAATAATATTCGACTGTTCTATTTTTTGACTGGCAGTCTAAAAATAGACTCTGCCCATATGTCTAAAAATAAAGGTCAATCTATTTTTACCAACATGACCAATCATCCATAAATAGCATCCTGCAACTCATAGACCATGATCCATATGTATAAAAATAGACATAGTCTAAAAATAGACTTTGCGCCAAAAATAGCTTGCAGGCCCACTTAGTGAAGGCGACTTCTTTCCACTAAGCTCCATCATCTTCTTGCATTCTCAACACTCCCTCTCAACAAGATATGGATTATCAGCAACCCCTATCCTATCTAGGTGGTACTTGAATTTGCTCCTGGTGAGCGCCTTCGTCAAGATATCAGCATCCTGATCCTCCGTGGGAATATATGAAAGTAACATGATTCTCCGTTGCACACAATCTCTGATATGATGGTACCTGATGTCGATGTGTTTGGATCTATCATGAAATACAAGATTAGCCGAGAGTTTAATGCAACTCTAGTTATCATAGTAAATCACAGTAGGATCCAAATGAGACCCGAACAACCTAACCAGGATCTTCCTCATCCATATGGACTCGCATGCAGCCAAACTTGCTGCCATATACTCGGCCTCCGCGGAACTGAGTGCCATGGATCTCTACTTTCTGCTATATCAAGAAACTGTTGTCGATCTGATACTGAAGATCCCTCCAGATGTTCTCTTTCTGTCTGTTGGGCTCCCTACCCAATCTGCATCCGTGAAGCCACATAGCTTTACCTCATCCTCCTGTCTGTACCACAATACATATCCCGATGTGCCTCTGAGATAACGCAATACATTATTGTCTGCCTTCCAAAAGAGCTTGGTAGGTTTAACCATGGCTTGTGAATGCTGGTTAATAACATAGCATATATTGTGTCGTGTATTGACCAGATACATAAGCAAACCCACCAACTGTCGATAAACAGTGGCATCCACTACCTCCGCCGAAGTAGCATCCTCCTACCTCCAACCTCTAGGAAGAGGAGTATCAAAAGGCTTGCAGCCATGCATGTTGAACTTCTCCAGTATCTCCCGAGCATACTTACCCTGACAAACAAACAGCCCATCACTGCGCTGCCAAATTTCCAATCCTAGGAAATAATGAAGGAGGCCCAAGTCCTTCATCTCAAACTCCCGAGCAAGATCCTCCTTGCATGAAATTATCAACAACTCATCTCCCGTTATAATCAAATCATCTACATACAGTACAATGATAAGCAACTTACCCTCCACCACAATCTAGTATAGGTTAGGATTTGCCTCACTCTTGGAGAATCCAAGTCCGGTGAAATAGTTGTCTATCCGTGTGTACCAAGCACGAGGTGCTTGTTTCAACCCATACAACGCTCTCTTGAGCCTGCATACATGTGACTTGCTGCTGAAGATCTCGAAACCTTCAGGCTGATCTATGTACACTTCCTCCTCAATGACTCCGTTGAGAAACATAGTCTTCACATTCATCTCATGAATGTGCCACCCCATCTGCATCACTTTGTAGATCCATCTTGAACCCACCAATGATTTCGCCTCCAATCTTGGGACAATCTCCCATGCACTGTTTCTGACAATCAAATCATACTCTTCCACCATGGCGTCTACCCATGCAGGATCCTCCACAGCTTCCTCGAAAGAGGATGGCTCCGTCACGACACATTTTCTCACAAGAGCCATGTATCCAGTGTATAGATCTGGTGACTGTCTCTGCCTATGCTCTCCTGTAGGTGGTCCCACAACCTTCTCTGCATCTTGAGCCAGTCGCTCAACTTCTGTAGTGCGCTTTCGCCCTCTGATGGTTGGTGTTGCATGAGTGGTCTCTTCCACTCCATGAACTTCCTTTTGTGGCTGATCCACGTCCTGAAGCTCATCCTTAGGAACTAATAGCTCCTCACCTACATGCAAGTGTGGCTCCCTCTCAAGCGAACACTTCATGGCTTTCTCCTCCTGAAATTTTATATCCCGTCGCACAACAGTCTTGTGACTGTCTAGCAAATACACACGATAGTTGTGGGGCGTATCAGTATACCCCACAAATATCCCAACCTTTGCGGTCGGCTTCAACTTCTTCTTAGCATCCTTCGTTACATGCATGTAAACAGGAGAACCAAAAATCCTCAAATGGGAAATATCATGCCTCTTACCAGAATAAGCCTCCTCAGGTGTACTCATGCCAAGTATCCTGTGAGGACAGTGGTTCTGCACATATATTGTAGTATTGCATGCCTCCGCCCACAACTGAAGGGTTAGGCCCTGATCATGCAACATCGCCCGTGCAGCACCCACGATCGTTCTGTTCTTCCGCTCAGTAACCCTGTTATGTTGTGGGTTATGGGGAGCTATGAGCTCTCTTCGAATCCCTTCTGCAATGCAGAAATCCTTGAACTCGCCAGAGATGAATTCACCACCATTGTCACTCCTAAGAGCCTTCACCTTCTTCCCCGATTCCTTCTCGACCAATGCTTTGAACTCACAAAACTTTGAGTATGTCTCGCTCTTCTTCTGCATGAAGAAGATCCAGCACTTTCGGGAGAAATCATCAACAAATATCACATAGTACCTGTGCTTTGCTGTCAAAGCAACTGAGAAAGGTCCACACACATCTGTGTGAATTCTCTCAAGGATTGTCGTGGTGCGACTATCCTTCTTGTGAAAGGTGGCTTTCACAAAATTTCCCAAAATACACCCCTTGCACTGATCTAACTGCGCAAGAGTGCCTTTAGGAAGTCCAGTAGAAATCTGTTGCAGTATCTTCAAGGCTCCATGGTGAAGGTGGCCCAATCTCCGGTGCCACAGCTTGCCATCATCCCGACTCACCACTCCTTCTACCTTGCATGCCATTGCTGAGCAGCCATCTACATGCAACTAATAAAGGTTCTTGACTCGAACCCCTATCTTCCGGGTTTCTCCAGTTGTCTTACTATGCAGGAAATCCTTTCCCTCGCTGAAAACAACATCATATCCCTTGCGTTCTAGCATCGCCATAGAGATAATATTCTTCTTTAATCCTGGAACATGCATCACTTCCTTCAATACGAAGGGTTTATCAGAATCCCTCTCAAAGGAAATGGTACTGATACCAGTCGCACTGTATCTACCATCATTAGCCATCTCGATGTGCACTCCAATATCTTTCTCATCCAGATCAGAAAATAAATCTCGATCTCCTGTCATGTGAAAAGACGCACCATTGTCCAAGAAACATACTGATCCCATCACACTTGATACCAAGCATGCGATCATTGAAAAATACAGCTCAAACTACGAGGCTAAGGCCTCTCCCGCAGCAGATCCAACAGCTTGCTTATTTTTCTTCTTTTGCAGACAATTCGTGGCATAGTGTCCATGCTGGTGACAGTGAAAGCAGCTCACCTTGGACATGTCCTACTTCTTGCCTTTCGCATCGGAATAAGAAGCTTTCTTGTTCTTCCCCTTCTTTGCTTTGGCTTCCAAAGTGCAATTTTCTTCATCAGATGCCTTTGATGAAGATCTGTCCTGGTATTCCGCCTGATCTCCTCTTGCACAAGATCCGACCAAAGTCTCTACGATCCTGGCAACTTCTCCTGACCATTGACAAAGTCATGATAGGAATGCCAACTCTTCGGAAGACAAAGTAGAGCCAAGCTCACCAAGTCCTCATCATCGACAGTCACCCCCACACTTCCCAGCTCATCCCGACATTGGGTGAACTTTGTGAGATACTTGGGCATACTGTCACCTTTCTCACACTTTATGTTTCTGAGTTTATCCTTGAGCGCCAAATTCCTCTGGTCGCTCTTGCTTTGGTATAGATCTGTCAACGCTTTCCACATCAAGTATGGAGAAGCCTTTCCATGGAGGCTAGACACAATGTGATCCCTCACGCCCTCCAACAGAATCCTTCGACACTTTGTTGTCTTATTTTGCCAATCCCTGACTTGAGTAGCATTAGTAGGTTTTGGGACATCCGCATCTATGAACTCCTTCAACCCATTATCATCTAACACCGCCTCCATCCTGTCCTTCCATGCAATATAGTTTGAGCTGCCCTTAAGGGCATACTCCAATCGCAATCCGTTGAAAGACATTTTAATTTTGACACCAAGAAAGCACTGCTGCAAATTCGAATTCCACCAGCTCAAAACTCAACCGCTTCCGATCTAAAATTTGTAAGAACGAAGTATTTCTTGCACAGAGATCGATTGTATGGGAATTCACCGGATGTCTCACCTTCCAAAAGAAGGATGAATCCAGAGGCTACCTGGCCCAATTACAGACTCTGCCTGAAGAAATAAAATGTAGTCACTTCCATAATAATAGATCTGATGATCAATCCTCGCTTTGATATCCTGTAGAAATCTCTTCTACAAATCAACCTCCTTTGATACCATGTAGAAATTTTAAGAATAATATGACACTTATTCAACCGAGATTATCCTGATTATACACTTGCAGAATGCATGCATAATAAATAATCTCACCAACGTTGATCATCAACTTAGCAGTATTCAGAAACATACACATGCGCACATTGAAGCATCAATCATACATATCAACACAGTATTTCAAGGGGAAAGCATCTCGCTAAAAACCCCAAACTATCTGTATATTATATTGATTGAGATCATGTAACAGTACACAGTACAATACTAGCTCCACTTGTTACACACAATACAGCACAGATCTAAATCAATCACTGGCTCAAATCACCCATGTTGCTTGCCTGCCTCCGTTGCGCAATCCTGTATAAAGAATGGATGAGAATGGATGAACCATTCACGTGTTTCCCTTGTGTAACACTACACAATCCTCATTGGCAACTCAATCCCACTGATTGTGCAAATCACATGCACAACTATAGTCACAACTGACAATTTTCTTGCCCTTTCACTCACCTTTAACACTTGTCTCCACTGAACTGTCCATGCATTGAGTTAACTGATGTATTCTTCAGTTGCTTTATGAGTTAATAATTAGTGAATTAATTAATAACTAATTCACACCACTCAACATTAGTATGTTTGCCAGTTAGACTAACTACAACTAGTTTAACTAAATCAAACTGAACACAACTTCATCAACTCCTGATCCAACTCCACAGAACTCAATCACTGAAGTCCTAACTGAAGTCCTCCATGCAATAGCTCAAGTTAACCCATAGGAACCACGTATTTCCTCCTGACATCTACATGCGCCACATCCGTAGCTCGAACTGAAGTGATCCAAGAGAATAAGATAATGTTTATAGTCCAAATATTATTAAGAGCTAATAATATTCGACTGTTCTATTTTTAGCCTAGCAGTCTAAAAATAGACTCCGCCCATATGCCTAAAAATAGAGGTCCATCTATTTTTACCAACATGACCAATCATCCACAAATAGCATCCTGCAACTCATAAACCATGATCCATATGTCTAAACAAAGACATAGTCTAAAAATAGACTTTGCGCCAAAAATAGCCTGCGAGCCCACTTAGTGAAGGCGACTTCCTTCCACTAAGCTCCATCATCTTCTTGCATTCTCAACACTCCCTCTCAACAAGATATGGATTATCAGCAACCCCTATCCTGTCTCGGTGGTACTCGAATTTGCTCCTGGTGAGCGCCTTCGTCAAGATATCGGCATCCTGATCCTCCGTGGGAATATATGAAAGTAACATGATTCTCCGCTGCACACAATCTTTGATATGATGGTACCTGATGTCGATGTGTTTGGATCTATCATGAAATACAGGATTAGCCAAGAGTTTAATGCAATTCTAGTTATCACAGTAAATCACATTAGGATCCCAATGAGACCCGAACAACCTGACCAGGATCTTCCTCATCCATATAGCCTCACATGCAGCCAAACTTGCTTCCATATACTCGGCCTCCATGGAACTGAGTGCCACAGATCACTGCTTCCTGCTTTACCAAGAAACTGTTGTCATTCCGATGCTGAAGATCCCTCCAGGTGTGCACGTTTTGTGCGTTGGGCTACCTGCCCAATCTGCATCCGTGAAGCCACATAGCTTCACCTCATCCTCCTGTCTATACCACAATCCATATCCCGATGTGCCTCTGAGATAATGCAATACATGCTTGCCCGCATTCTAGAAGAGCTTGGTAGGCTTAACCATGGCTTGTGAAAGCAGGTTAACAGCATAGCATATATTGGGTCGTGTATTGACCAGATACATAAGCAACCCCACCAACTGTCAATAAACAGTGGCATCCACTACCTCCGCCGAAGTAGCATCCTCCTTCCTCCAACCTCTAGGAAGAGGAGTATCAACAGGCTTGCAGCCATGCATGTTGAACTTCTCCAGTATCTCCCGAGCATACTTACCCTGAGAAACAAATAGTCCATCACTACGCTGCCAAATTTCCAATCCCAGGAAAATGAAGGAGGCCCAAGTCCTTCATCTCAAACTCCCGAGCAAGATCCTCCTTGCATGAAAGTATCAACAACTCATCTCCTGTTAGAATTAAATCATCTACATACAGTACAATGATAAGCAACTTACCCTCCACCACAATCTGGTATATGTTAGGATCCGCCTCACTCTTGGAGAATCCAAGTCTAGTGAAATAGTTGTCTATTCATGTGTACCAAGCATGAGGTGCTTTTTTCAACCCATACAGCGCTCTCTTGAGCCTACATACATGTGACTCGCTGCTGAAGATCTCGAAACCTTCGGGCTGCTCTATGTATACTTCCTCCTCAATGACTCTGTTGAGAAAAGCAGTCTTGACATCCATCTTATGAATGTGCCACCCCATCTACATCACTTTGTAGATCCATCTAAAACCCACCACTGATTTCCCCTCCAGTCTTGGGACAATCTCCCATGCACTGTTTCTGACAATCGAATCATACTCTTCCACCATGGCGTCTACGCATGTGGTATCCTCCATAGCTTCCTCGAAAGAGGATGGCTCCGTCACGACACATTTTCTCACAAGAGCCATGTATCCAGTGTATCGATCCGGTGACTTTCTCTGCCTGCGCTCTGTTGTAGGTGGTCCTACAACCTTCTCTGCATCTTGAGCCATTCGCTCAGCTTCTGTAGTGCACTTTTACTCTCTGATGGTTGGCGCTGCATGAGTGGTCTCTTCCACTCCATGAACTTCCTTTTATGGTTGATTCATGTCCTGGAGCTCATCCTTAGGAACTAATAGCTCCTCATCTACATGCAAGTGTGGCTCCCTCTTAAGCGAACACTTCATAGCTTTCTCCTCCTGAAATTTTATATCCCGTCGCACAACAGTCTTGTGACTGTCTGGCAAATACACACGATAGTTGTGGGGCGTATCAGTATACCCCACAAATATCCCAACCTCTGCAGTCGGCTACAACTTCTTCCTGGCATCCTTCATTACATGCATGTAAACAGGAGAACCAAAAATCCTCAAATGGGAAATATCAAGCCTCTTACCTAAATAAGCCTCCTCAGGTGTACTCATGCCAAGTATCCTGTGAGGACAACGGTTCTGCACATATAATGCAGTATTGCATGCCTCCACCCACAACTGAAGTGGTAGGCCCTGATCATGCAACATCACCCGTGCAGCACCCACGATCGTTCTATTCTACCGCTCAGCAACCCTGTTCTATTGTGGGTTATGGGGAGCTATGAGCTCTCTTCGAATCCCTTCTACACTGCAGAAATCCTTGAAATCGCCAGAGATGAATTCACCACCATTGTCGCTCCTAAGAGACTTCAGCTTCTTCCCCAATTCCTTCTCGACCAGTGCTTTGAACTCACAAAACTTTGAGTATGTCTCACTCTTCTTTTGCACAAAGAAGATCCAGCACTTTCGGGATAAATCATCAACAAAGATCACATAGTACCTATGCTTTGTTGTCGAAGCAACTGAGAAAGGTCCACACACGTCTGTGTGAATTCTCTCAAGGATCGTTGTGGCATTACTATCCTTCTTGTGAAAGGTGGCTTTCACAAACTTTCCCAAAATACACCCCTTGCACTGATCTGACTGCGCAAGAGTGCCTTTAGGAAGCCGAGTAGAAATCTGCTGCAGTATCTTCAAGGCTCCATGGTGAAGGTGGCCCAATCTCTGGTGCCATAGCTCGCCATCATCCCGACTCACCACTCCTTCTACCTTGCACGCCATTGTTGAGCATCCATCTACATGCAACTAATAAATGTTCTTGACTTGAACCCCTATCTTCCGGGTTTTTCCAGTTGTCTTACTACGCAGGAAAGCCTTTCCTTCGCTGAAAATAACATCATATCCTTGTCTTCTAACATCGCCACAGAGATAAGATTCTTCTTCAATCCTGGAACATGCATCACTTCCTTCAATACGAAGGGTTTACCAAACTCCCTCTTAAATGAAATGGTACCGATATCGGTCGCACTGTATCTACCATCATTGCCCATCTCGATGTGCACTCCAAGATCTTTCTCATCCAGATCAGAAAACAAATCTCAATCTCCTGTCATGTGAAAAGACGCACCACTATCCAAGAACCATACCGATCCCATCGCACTTGATACCAAGCATGCGATCAGTGAAAAATCCAGCTCAAACTGCGAGGCTAAGGCCTCTCCCTCTGCAGATCTATCAGCTTGCTTATTTTTCTTCTTCTGTGTACAATTCGTGGCATAGTGTCTGTGCTGGTTACAGTGAAAGCACTTCACCTTGGACATGTCCTGCTTCTTGCCTTTCGCACCGGAATGAGAAGCTTTCTTGTTCTTCCCCTTCTTTGCTTTGGCTTCCAAAGCACAATTTTCTTCATCAGATGCCTTTGATGAAGATCCGTCCCTCGTATTCCGCCTGATCTCCTCTTGCACAAGATCCGACCAAAGTCTCTCCCATCCTAGAAACTTCTCCCAACCATTGACAGAGTCCTGATAGGAATGCCAAATATTCGGAAGACCAAGTAGAGCCAAGCTCACCAAGTCCTCATCATCGACAGTCACCCCCACACTTCCTAGCTCATCCCGACATTGGGTGAACTTCATGAGATACTTGGGCATACTGTCGCCTTTCTCACACTTTATGTTTCTGAGTTTATCCTTAAGCGCCAACTTCCTCTGATCGCTCTTGCTTTGGTATAGATCTGTCAACGCTTTCCACATCAAGGGAAGCCTTTCCATGGAGGCTGGACACAATGTGATCCCTCATGCCCTCCAACAGAATCCTTTGACACTTTGTTGTCTTCTTTTGCCAATCCCCGACTTGAGCAGCATCAGTAGGTTTTGGGACATCTGCATCTATGAACTCCTTCAACCCATTATCATCTAACACCACCTCCATCCTGTCCTTCCATGCAATATAGTTCGAGCTACCCTCAAGGGCATACTCCAATCGCAATCCGTTGAAAGACATTTCAATTTTGACACCAAGAAAAAACTGCTACAAATTTGAATTCCACCAGCTCAAAACTCAACCGCTTTCGATCTAAAATTCGTGAGAACGAAGTATTTCTTGCATAGAGATTGACTGTATGGGCATTCACCAGATATCTCACCTTCTAAAAGAAGGATGAATCTAGAGGCTACCTGGCCCGATTATAGACTCTGCCTGAAGAAATCACTTCTTGAATAATAGATCTGATGATCAATCCTCACTTTGATATCCTGTAGAAATCTCTTCTACAAATCAACCTCCTCTGATACCATGTAGAAATTTTATGAATAATATGGCACTTATTCAACCAATATTATCCTAATTATACACTATTTCAAAATGCATGCATAATACACAATCTCATCTACGTTGATCATCAATTTAGCAGTATTCAAAAACATACACATGCGCACATTGAAGCATCTATTACACAGCAATTTGTCACCATCCCTGCTACCCCTCTCCCGCATCTTGGAGGACTCATTCTGGGACCTATGAGAAGTGACATGGCCTACAAACACTTGCATTACATTCCCCTAAACATGAGCTTTGTTTGCCCTGAAGACATCTCCTGCTAAAAAACCCTAAAAATAGCTCTTTTTCCATTGGCGCGGTTCCATAGTGCAGCCCTCGCGCCAAGGGGGAAAATCCTCCAAAGAGTGTGCGCCAATGGGAACTCTATCATAGAGTCGCACCCATGCCAACCATAATCAGAGGTGTTTTTTAACAAATAAATGGCGGAAGTTTCGTCCTAACAAATTCCTGGACTACTATCTATCTTGAGTTGGGTGGTTCGACTATGGATTTCCATAGAGAGGAAGTGGTTTGCCACCTCTCATGGAAGCTTCCTTGATGATATGGCCAATACCATGATTATTGGTTATGATCCCAACTCCCCTTCCTCCATCTATAAAATCTTGCCCATTTTCCTTTGCAAGCTAGTTCCAGAGATTCAAAAATGCCAAATTTCTAAGAGCTTCATGCTGCAAGAACCTTCTTGATTCCCATAAGGCTAAATCCAAGCAAGGAGATGGTTGTCCAAGATCCAAAGAGAGAGGCTTGTCCTTATTCCCAACAGGCTTTTCGAGACATGTGCTGCTGACTACCCGCCAAAGGAGAATCCAGCGTTAGAACATTGGTTGTACTCCCCTTTGATTAATTATTAATGAACGACTATTGGTTATGGTTCCACTCTTGTTATTATTTGTGATGATGATGATTTAAGTCCTTTCTGACTGACATATAGTTGCATATACTGGATTTTCTGCTTGTGTTTGTGTTGTTTCTTGTATGTGCAGGTGTCCATTCACGGAGATCATGAGGATTGTGATCTTCCGGAGCAAAGGAACGGGAGCACCACCTCTCCTACAAACAATAGCGTTGGAATCCAGGTAGGCCTTCATCAATGGTTTGTTTATTTGCAATTACGAACTTTTGCTATAGCGTTTGATGATTGTTGCTAGACCCGGTCTGGGCTAGTAGGGATCACCTCTGTCCGCAGAGGGGATTTACCTCGCCAGCAATTTGGCGACTCCGCTGGGGAGCTTGTCTTGCCTTTTTGGTTGTTTCTTGATTTTTTGCTTGCTTGGTCAGCCTTTTGGGTTGGGTTCTTTTGCTATTTTTTGCTTCTTTGTTTACCTGGTTATCGTTGGCCTGGTTTTGGATTGTTTATTTTTCATTTTGGCACAGCAAACTTGACTGGTGTGCTTTTTTGCGTAACAGTCACTCCAATTGGCGCTAGTTGTCAACATACCACTCGCGCCAATCCTTAAAAGGTGCCGGTTTCAGCCTGACAGTCGCGCCAGGCCTGGGAACTGCTAAATTTTGCTTGATTTTAAGCCTTCTGAGCTTGGTCTTTGTTTTGGATGCATTTTCTCGACTGCTTGAGTGTGTTGGAGTCTTGTTTGACTAGTTTTAACCCTCATCCTTTGGTTGTTTTCCATTTTCTATCGATTCCACGTTTTAGCCCTAGGGCATCTAGTGGCTTTGTGTGTCGAGCCTTCCTTAGGAGTTTTTGGTCTTTTATTGGTCCAGTCGATTTTCTGATTGCTCCCTTGCACTCGTTTAGTGGTTGTTAATCATTTCATTGCGTTTTTCGAGTGACCTACCTCTTTTTCACTTGAATTACGCCTTGTTTCACTTTGGGCCTAGATTACACAGCTCATTTGTGTCTTTGGGACTTTTCTCGGTTTTGAAGGATTGCTTTGTCAATTTAGGGATCTGATTGTGCTTGCATTGAGTGAAATTTTCTTGTTTTTGCTCTCTTACTATCATTTCTCAAAGTTTGTTTAGTGCATCTTGCCCTTAACATTAAAAAAAAATCTCTTTTTTCATTAGTTAATGTGAATTAGAGCTTTTCGTTGTTATTAGTGATTAGTTACTTTGAAGAAAAGTTTTTTATTTCCATTAGCTGCATTAGAGATATCTTTGGTTGATCTATGATCATTTTGTTTGTGTGAAAGCTCTCAACTCTCTTATAGTTAGCATTCATCGAATAAAATGATATATTGTGGCATATAGCATGCATTTAGGAAATTTTGAGACATTATATACGGTAAGGCCTAAAAACTGAAACATAATCCAAGATCAACTTTAATATGAACTGAATCAATCTAACAACACATTGGAACATAACGCACACTATTTAGAGGTCTAGGCTAGAGACGTGATCCGGCGTCGTTAAACCTAGTCACTTTTGTTTCCACTCAAGGTTGGGTGATTCCTCCTTCTGTGACTCAATAGTGGTCTAGTACGGAATTGTGCTCCCACGTACCATCGAGTATATGGGGAGACCCCACTAGGTTATCATCCTTTATCCATAGGAAGCCGAGTATGTCGCCCTATACCCATGATACACCAAACACAACATTCGGGGAGATTGCTTGCACATATGGAAAGTCCTTGGTTGATTTCTCTTTCATTTCTAAAACCAAGGTGTATATTGCAGTTCACGGTTATATGGTACACCCTCTTTGCCTAGTATCCCTGAGCAGTCATTTGATCTTTTCTGACTCCCCAAATTTGAAAGGATCACCAAGCGCTTGTCCTTTCATGCTTGTTTCAAATATGAAAGTGATAGAGTCACCTTTTATCCATTTCTTGACTCTTAAAACATGAAATGGTGAAGTTTCTTAGTTTCAATGTGGTAAAAAATTAAATCACCCGCAATCACATGCCCTGTTAGATTCTACTTGTTGGCCGTTTGATTGTGTGTCTTAATTCTTTTTCAGCCCCGTGTGCGATTTTCAATATTGATGGCAACTTTTTCAGAGTTCAACAACCAAGGAATCCCCTCTAAAGGGAATCTTGGTCATTTTCCTCCTTTTGGGAATGTTGGTGCTCCTTACATGGCAACGTTGTCCCTTCCTGGGTTAACTGTTGGGTTTCCTATTTGGTTGTTCTCAACCGTTGTGGTCTCTAATGTCTCAACTACTTGTCAATCAATTCCTCCACCCGAACAACATCATGTTGATTCCAAGGTGGACCTCTCCCCTTCTTCGCCTGCTTCTCCGTCCTCCTCTTCTACTTCGCTTGGTGAAAGTATGGATTCAAGTAACCAGGTGGCTAAGAATAAGAAGAAGAAGACGAAGAAGAAGAAGTCTCCTAAGCGAGAGGCTAAAAGTGCAACTACTGCCCCGAGTACATCCCAGATCGGAACACCTTCTGCTCTTCCGCAGAAGGTTAAGTTTCCTTGTAAATTGTGCAAGGATGACCATCTTCTTCATGATTATCCTGGTATTCCTAGGATCTTAGAAGTATGGTCTCACGACCCGGCCTGCCCCTCATCGTCCTCTGAAGCTCATGGCGATGTTACCCTATCAACTGGCAATGGTAAGAAGCACGAGAAGATTCGATTCCCCTGTAGGCTATGTGAAGCCAACCATCCCCTTCACCTTTGTCCGCTCATGGATAAAGCTTCCGCTGTTTTGGAAAGTCTTACAGCGTCTTCACCCCAACTTCCCGTTGGTTATCAAAGGCTCTCTTTAGACCCTCTCCCTGTCGACAAAGAGATTGACTTAGATTCTTCTCTTGTCTGGGCTCCTCTTTCTGAACCTGGCTGTGCTACACTTGTTCCAGACCAACCATTGGTCAGAAAGAGTGTCGACTCGGGTTCACCACCCGTAGATCACTCTGTTTCGGAAGAGCATCATGCTCATGTTCTTCTCGTCTTGTCAGATTCTCCTGAGTCCGAAAATGACCCTCCTATCTCAGCTGATCTCGAGAGTCCTTCTTCGTTTCTTATAGAGTAGGGGGTAATCATACGATTCCCCCACCAAGTAGTTCAGTCGTTTCCTTCGACTGGAGCCATTTGACTGCCTTCCACCTTCCTCCTTCCATCCCATGTGCCTTTCCAGATTACAGTACATGCCTATGATAAGGCAGTACCTGGCACTGCCTTGGATGAGGGTGCATCTGTCAGTCTTATGCCTTCCACTACTTGGCAAGCTTTGGGCTCCCACAGCTTGTGCCAGTCACACAGAATCTGTTAGTGTTTGACGGAGGAACCAGTCAACCATTAGGGATCCTTCCGAAGTTCCCTATTACTTTAGGAGGCAAAACCGTCTATATAGATGTACTGGTTACCCAAGGTGCTTTAGATTTCAGTCTTCTCCTTGGTCGTGACTATGTTTATGCCATGGGGGCCCTTGTCTCTTCACTTTTCCATGTGGTTTACTTTCCACACGACGGAAGGATCGTGACTATAGATCAATTATCGTTCTTTAGTCCCTCAGTGCCTCCTGTGCAGTTACCATCCCCTCCTGGTTTTTACCCATCGGTTGTATCTGCCCCACCGCAGGTCAACTACGTGGCTACATATCCCGTGCTTGTATCCAGTGATGATGTCGTTGTGCATAGTGTCCTGGGGGCATTGGGTCCTGACTTCCAAGATGTTATCCTTCCACCGGGAGTGGCACTCTTGGAAGCAATGACTTCCTATTCATTATGATGAAGTTCGTTCGGAGCATAGTTCGCTTTCCTATGTCAAGCTCCTTAAAAAATGAAACTAGGTCTGGTCGGAGCATAGTTCACTTTCCTATGTCAAGCTCCTTAAAAAATGAAACTAGGTCTTGTCGGAGCATAGTTCGCTTTTCTATGTCAAGCTCTTTAAAAATTAAACTGGGTCTGGTGGACCATAGTTCCTGATCTTGTGTCAAGCTCGTTAAAAAATGAAACAAGGGGTCGAGTCTTTCCAAGATCTCAAAAGTGAACCTTCATTCCATCCACTTTTTTGAATGCAATGAAGCTTGGGGGGCATGCACCTCATTTTGCGTCATTATGTTGGGGGCATGCGAACTTATAACAAGCATAGTTTTTTGTTTCAAGCTTGTGTAAACATGAAACCGAATCCAAGCAGAGTTCTCCATGGTTCAAGCTTGTGTAAAAATGAACCCATACCCGATGTACATCTCATGATTGCTATCTTTATCTGCTAAATTCTATTAAATGAGCCTTGGTTGTTTTCACCCCATCGCCACCATCTCTTTGGCTGATCATGTGCTTTCACTTGCTTGTTTTCCTTTTCTTGAGGGACTGCAGTTAAGAGTGGTTTTATTAGCCAGCCTCTTGACCATTACATGTTTTGAGCAGTTCCACCATTTCCAGAACTAGTTGCTACCCTTTATACCGCTTGTTCCTCTAGGACGAGTCACCTTTAAGCTCTTTTCAAACTCGTAAAATATGAAAAGATTGTCGAGTGTTTTTTCCCTTTTTGACTCGTTAAAGTGAATAAAAATGGAGGTCTGCTTTCAGATCTTTTATGATCGTTCAAAGATGAAAAGATTGCCGAGTTATTTCTCTTGACTCGTTAAACGTAAATAAGATGCGGTCGCCTTTAAGCTCTTTTCTGACCGTGTAAAGACGAAAAGATCGTCGGGCCCTTGTCGTTTTAGGCTCGTTAACGGTTACGAAACGACGTGATTTCGGTTGCTTTTTTACCTTTTCAGGTCGAAGTCACTAATCATGAAAATTACTCCTCGATCGTAATGGTCAGGCGGTTCTTTCGAGCATTGTTTTATACTTTTTCGAGCTCGAGAGACACAACTTTACGAAAAAGGACTCCCTAAACATGAAAAGACTCCGAGTTCTCCCTTTTTCAGACTCGTTAAAACTTGATGACATTGGATTCCGTCGAAATGATGTTTTACAAGCATATGTTATCCTCGTCAAGCTTGTTAATAAAAATAATGGGGGTACTCGCCAGAAATGGTGGGGAAAATGGAACCAGAACCATTTTCGTGTCGGCAGTATGTCGCTCTTGAACATGGCACTTGTCTGCATTCGTGTCTGGGTGGAGACATCTCATCTCGTTTTTCACTTGCCTCTGTGGGTTTGGGTGATCCTGTTTGACCTCCCATCTACTCTTTGCCTTGTCACCATGACCTCTGATCGATTGATGTCAAATACTGCCAAGTCTACTGTCGTGCCACCGATATGTTCAAGAGAAGTTGACCTCTGCGAAATATCAACCTCCCTCTGGTAACTCATATAATCCTGATTCACAAAAACATTATCTTCCTCTGTCTCGCGTCGATGATGTGGGAAACACTATGGCCCACCTTCGATCAAGATCACTTCCTATCGACTTCAGCTCATTATCCAGGAAGTTAATCTAGAGACTCCCTTCTGGTGCCTTGGAGCCTGCATGCCTCAATGGCGGGTTCTTCGCATTCGACGTGAGGTTTTCATCATTGGCCTCCGATCGAATGATTCTACGGGTGTTCGATGTCGGCTCACTGATTCACACGCCATAGATTGTACCTGTAGTACCTTGAGGGCCATTGTCATTATTGGTGGTACCTCTCGCGTCTGTTAATAGCTTTCACCATTGGCTGGTAATCAGACGATGTTCCTGCATGTTCGACTTCGTCTCCTATATTCGCATGCTTGAACTTGTACTTTGTTCGGATCGAGATGAAGCGCAAGACCCTGATTTTGTCTGTTGGGATCCAGGCTGTGATTTTGTGGATTATTATGATTATTACATGATTCATTCACTGGATGGTTGCGACCATGTCTGAGTCTATTTATCGATCCTCACTGGATGGTTGCGCCCATACCTTGGATCTGGATTATTATGTACTCTGCTATGGATGGTTGTGCCCATACCACATATGTCATGTATTTGAGATATCAATTGTACTTCTCCATGTTCTCGTAAATCATTTCACCCCTCTCTCTCTCGGGCCTCATGCTTTAGGGGGCATCTGTTACATAACAATTTGTCACCGTCCCTGCTACCCCTCCCCCGCATCTTGGAGGACTCATTCCGGGACCTATGAGAAGTGACATGGCCTACAAACACTTGCATTGCATTCCCCTGAACATGAGCTTTGTTTGCCCTGAAGACATCTCCTGCTAAAAAACCCTAAAAATAGCTCTTTTTCCATTGGCACGGTTCCATAGTGCAGCCCTCGCGCCAAGGGGGCAAATCCTCCAAAGAGGGTGTGCCAATTGGCGCTCTGTCATAGAGTCACACCTGCGCCAACCATAATCAGAGGTGTTTTTTAACAAATGAATGGCGGAAGTTTCATCCTAACAAATTCCTGGACTATTATCTATCTTGAGTTGGGTGGTTCGACTAGGGATTTCCATAGAGAGAAAGTGGTTTGCCACCTCTCATGGAAGATTCCTTGATGATATGGCCAATCCCATGATTATTGGTTATGATCCCAACTCCCCTTCTTCCATCTATAAAAGCTTGCCCATTTTCCTTTGCAAGCTAGTTCCAGAGATTCAGAATTGCCAAATTTCCAAGAGCTTCATGCTGCAAGAGCCTTCTTGATTCCCATAAGGCTAAATCCAAGCAAGGATATTGTTGTCCAAGATCCAAAGAGAGAGGCTTGTCCTTATTCCCGATAGGCTTTGCGAGACATGTGTTGCTGACTACCCGCCAAAGGAGAATCCAGTGTCAGAACATTGGTTGTACTCCCCTTTGATTAATTAATAATGAACGACTATTGGTTATGGTTCCACTCTTGTTATTATTTGTGATGATGATGAGTTATGTCCTTTCTGACTGACATATAGTTGTGTATACTGGATTTTATGCTTGTGTTTGTGTTGTTTCTTGTATGTGCAGGTGTCCATTCACGGAGATCGTGAAGATTGTGATCTGCCGGAGCAAAGGAACGGGAGCACCACCTCTCCTACAAACAATATCATTGGAATCCAGGTAGGCATTCATCACTGGTCTATTAATTTGCAATTAGGAACTTGCGCTGTAGTGTTTGATGATTGTTGCTAGACCCGGTCTTGGCTAGTAGGGATCGCCTCTGTCCACAGAGGGGATTTACCTCCTCAACAGCATCAATCACACATATCAACACAATATTTCACAGGGAAAGCGTCTCGCTAAAAACCCCAAACTATATGTATATTATATTGATTGAGATCATGTAATAGTACACAGTACAATACTAGCTCCACCTGTTACACACAATACAGCATAGATCTGAATCAATCACTTGCTCAAATCACCCCCTGCTGCTTGCCTACCTCCACTATGCAATCCTGCATAGAGAATGGATGAGAATGGTTGAACCATTCACGTGTTTCCCTTGTGTAACACTATGCAATCCTCATTGGCAACTCAATCCCACTGATTGTGCAAATCACATGCACAACTATAATCACAACTGACAGTTGTCTTGCCCTTTCACTCACCTCTAACACTTGTCTCCACTGAACTGTCCATTCACTGAGTTAACTGATGTCTTCTTCAGTTGCTTTATGAGTTAATAATTAGTGAATTAATTAATAACTAATTCACACCACTCAACATTAGTCTATTTGCCAGTTAGACTAACAACAACTAGTTTAACTAAGTC
The DNA here is from genome assembly GCA_000404065.3 of Pinus taeda. Classification (NCBI taxonomy): domain Eukaryota; kingdom Viridiplantae; phylum Streptophyta; class Pinopsida; order Pinales; family Pinaceae; genus Pinus; species Pinus taeda. The sequence goes on along the minus strand of APFE031235306.1, from coordinate 100,673 downwards.
AAATTGAACACAACTCCATCAACTCCTGATCCAAATCCACAGAACTCAATCACTGAAGTCCTCCATGCAATAGCTCAAGTTAACCCATAGGAACCACGTATTTCCTTCTGGAAGCTGCATGTGCCACATCCGTAGCTCGAACTGAAGTGCTCCAAGAGAATAAGATAATGTTTATAGCCCAAATATTATTAAGAGCTAATAATATTCAACTGTTCTATTTTTAGCCTAGCAGTCTAAAAATAGACTCCGCCCATATGTCTAAAAATAGAGGTCCATATATTTTTACCAACATGACCAATCATACACAAATAGCATCCTGCAACTCATAGACCATGATCCATATGTCTAAAAATAGACATAGCCTAAAAATAGACTTTGCGCCAAAAATAACCTGTTGGCCCACTTAGTGAAGGTGACTTCTTTCCACTAAGCTCCATCATCTTGCTGCATTCTCAACACTCCCTCTCAACAAGATATGGATTATCAGCAACCCCTATCCTGTCTCAGTGGTACTCAAATTTGTTCCCGGTGAGCGCCTTCGTCAAGATATCAGCATCCTGATCCTCCGTGGGAATATATGAAAGTAACATGATTCTCCGCTGCACACAATCTCTCATATGATGGTACCTAATGTCGATGTGTTTGGATCTATCATGAAATACAGGATTATCCGAGAGTTTAATGCAACTCTGGTTATCACAGTAAATCACAGTAGGATCCAAATGAGACCCAAACAACCTGACCAGGATCTTCCTCATCCATATAGCCTCGCATGCAGCCAAACTGTTGCCATATACTCGGCCTCCGCGGAACTAAGTGCCACAGATCTCTGCTTCTTGTTGTACCAAGAAACTTTTGTCGATCCAATACTGAAGATCCCTCTAGATGTGCTCTCTCTGTCCGTTGGGCTCCCTGCCCAATCTGCATCCGTGAAGCCACATAGCTTCACCTCATCCTCCTGTCTGTACCACAATCCATATCCCAATGTGCCTCTGAGATAACGCAATACATGCTTTCCCGCCTTCTAGAAGAGCTTGGTAGGCTTAACCATGGCTTGCGAAAGCTGGTTAACAACATAGCAAATATCGGGTCATGTATTGACTAGATACATAAGCGACCCCACCAACTGTCGATAAACAGTGGCATCCACTACCTCCACTGAAGTAGCATCCTCCTTCCTCCAACCTCCAGGAAGAGGAGTATCAATAGGCTTGCAGCCATGCATGTTGAACTTATCCAGTATCTCCCGAGCATACTTACCCTGAGAAACAAATAGTCCATCACTGCGCTGCCAAATTTCGAATCCCAGGAAATAATGAAGGAGGCCCAAGTCCTTCATCTCAAACTCCCAAGCAAGATCCTCCTTGCATGAAAGTATCAACAACTCATCTCCAGTTAGAATCAAATCATCTACATATAGTACAATGATAAGCAACTTACCCTCCACCACAATCTGGTATAGGTTAGGATTTGCCTCACTCTTGGAGAATCCAAGTCTGGAGAAAAAGTTGTCTATCCATGTGTACCAAGCACGAGGTGCTTGTTTCAACCCATACAGCACTCTCTTGAGCCTGCATACATGCGACTCACTGTTGAAGATCTCGAAACCTTCAGGTTGCTCTATGTACACTTCCTCCTCAATGACTCCGTTGAGGAACGCAGTCTTCACATCCATGTGATGAATGTGCCACCCCATCTTCATCACTTTGTAGATCCATCTCGAACACACCGCTGATTTCCCCTCAGTCTTGGGACAATCTCCCATGCACTGTTTCTGACAATCGAATCATACTCTTCCACCATGGCGTCTACCCATGCGGGATCCTCCACAGCTTCCTCAGAAAGAGGATGGCTCCATCACGACACATTTGCTCACAAGAGCCATGTATCCAGTGTACTGATCCGGTGACTGTCTCTGCCTGCACTCTGCTGTAGGTGGTCCTACAACCTTCTATGCATCTTGAGCCAATCGCTCAGCTTCTATAGTGCGCTTTCTCCCTCTGATGTTTGGTGCTACATGAGTGGTCTCTTCCACTCCATGAACTTCCTTTTGTGGCTGATCCATGTCCTGAAGCTCATCCTTAGGAACTAATAGCTCCTCATCTGCATGTAAGTGTGGCTCCGTCTCAAGCGAACACTTCGTGGCTTTCTCCTCCTAAAATTTTATATCCCATCACACAACAGTATTGTGACTATCTAGCAAATACACATGATAGTTGTGGGGCGTCTCAATATACCAAACAAATATCCCAACCTCTGCAGTTGACTCCAACTTCTTCCTGGCATCCTTCGTTACATGCATGTAAACAGGAGAACCAAAAATCCTCAAATGGGAAATATCAAGCCTCTTACCGGAATAATCCTCCTCAGGTGTACTCATGCCAAGTATCCTGTGAGGACAACGGTTCTGCACATATACTGCAGTATTGCATGCCTCCACCCATAAGTGAAGGGGTAGGCCCTGATCATGCAACATCGCCCGTGCAGCACCCACGATCGTTCTATTCTTCCGCTCAGCAACCCCGTTCTGTTGTGGGTTATGAGGAGCTATGAGCTCTCTTTGAATCCCTTCTACACTGCAGAAATCCTTGAACTCACCATAGATGAATTCACCACCATTGTCGCTCCTAAGAGCCTTCACCTTCTTCCCCGATTCCTTCTCATCCAGTGCTTTGAACTCACAGAACTTTGAGTATGTCTCGCTCTTCTTCTACATGAAGAAGATCCAGCACTTTCGGGAGAAATCATCAACAAAGAGCACATAGTACCTGTGCTTTGCTGTCAAAGCAACTGAGAAAGGTCCACACACGTCTGTGTGAATTCTCTCAAGGATCGTCGTGGCGCGACTATCCTTCTCGTGAAAGGTAGCTTTCAAAAACTTTCCCAAAATACACCCCTTGCACTAATCTGACTGTGCAAGGGTGCCTTTAGGAAGCCCAGTAGAAATCTACTACAGTATCTTCAAGGCTCCATGGTGAAGGTGGCCCAATCTCCGGTGCCACAACTCGCCATCATCCCAGCTCACCACTCCTTCTGCCTTGCATGCCATTGTTGAGTAGCCATCTACATGCAACTGATAAAGGTTCTTGACTCAAACCCCTATCTTCCGGGTTTCTCCAGTTGTCTTACTGCACAGGAAAGCCTTTCCCTTGTTGAAAACAACATCATATCCCTTGTCTTCTAACATCGCCACAGAGATAATATTCTTCTTCAATCCTGGAACATGCATCACTTCCTTTAATATGAAGGGTTTACCAGACTCCCTCTCAAAGGAAATGGTACCGATACCGGTCGCACTGTATCTACCATCATCGCCCATCTCGATGTGCACTCCAAGATCTTTCTCATCCAGATCAGAAAACAAATCTTGATCTCCTGTCATGTGAAAAGACGCACCACTGTCCAAGAACCATACCGATCATATCACACTTGATACCAAGCATGTGATCACCGAAAAATCGAGCTCAAACTGCGAGGCTAAGGCCTCTCCTGCTATAGATCCAACAACTTGCTTATTTTTCTTCTTCTGCAGACAATTCGCGGCATAGTGTCTGTGCTGGTGACAGTGAAAGCACTTCACCTTGGACATGTCCTGCTTCTTGCCTTTCCCACCAGAATGAGAAGCTTTCTTGTTCTTCCCCTTCTTTGTTTTTCCAGCCAAAGCGCAATTTTCTTCATCAGATGCCTTTGATGAAGATACATCCCTGGTATTCCGCCTTATCTCCTCTTGCACAAGATCTGACCAAAGTCTCTCCCATCCTAGCAACTTCTCCCGACCATTAACAGAGTCCTGATAGGAATGCCAACTCTTCGGAAGACCAAGTAGAGCCAAGCTCACCAAATCCTCATCATCGAAAGTCACCTGCACACTTCCCATCTCATCCCGACATTGTGTGAACTTTGTGAGATACTTAGGCATATTGTCCCCTTTCTCACACTTTATGTTTCTGAGTTTATCCTTGAGCGCCAACTTCCTCTGGTCACTCTTGCTTTGGTACAGATCTGTCAATGATTTCCACAACAAGTATGGAGAAGCCTTTCCATGGAGGCTGGACACAATGTGATCCCTCATGCCCTCCAACAGAATCCTTCGACACTTTGCTGTCTTCTTTTGCCAATCCCCAACTTGAGCAGCATTAGTAGGTTGTGGTACATCCACATCTATGAACTCCTTCAACCCATTATCATCTAACATCACCTCCATCCTGTCCTTCCATGCAATATATTTCGAGATGTCCTCAAGGGCATACTCCAATCGCAATCCATTGAAAGACATTTCAATTTTGACACCAAGAAAACACTGTTGCAAATTCAAATTCCACCAGCTCAAAACTCAACCGCTTCTGATCTAAAATTCGTGAGAACGAAGTATTTCTTGCACAGAGATCGACTATATGGGCATTCACCGGATATCTCACCTTCCAAAAGAAGGATGAATCCAGAGGCTACCTGGCCCGATTACAGACTCTGCCTGAGGAAATAAAACGTAGTCACTTCCTGAATAATAGATCTAATGATCAATCCTCGCTTTGATATCCTGTAGAAATCTCTTCTACAAATCAACCTCCTCTGATACCATGTAGAAATTTTATGAATAATATGACACTTATTCAACTGAGATTATCCTGATTATACACTATTGTGGAATGCATGCATAATACATAATCTCATCTACGTTGATCATCAATTTAGCAGTATTTAGAAACATACACATGTGCACATTGAAGCATCAATCACACATATCAACACAGTATTTCACGGGGAAAGCATCTTGCTAAAAACCCCAAACTATCTGTATATTATATTGATTGAGATCATGTAACAGTACACAGTACAATACTAGCTCCACCTATTACACATAATACAGCACAGATCTGAATCAATCACTGGCTCAAATCACCCCTATTGCTTGCCTGCCTCCACTGCGCAATCTTGCATAGAGAATGGATGAGAATGGCTGAACCATTCACGTGTTTCCCTTGTGTAACACTACGCAATCCTCATTGGCAACTCAATCCCATTGATTGTGCAAATCACCTGCACAACTATAGTTACAACTGACAGCTCTCTTGCCCTTTCACTCACCTCTAAAACTTGTCTCCACTGAACTATCCATGCACTAAGTTAACTGATGTATTCTTCAGTTGCTTTATGATTTAATAATTAGTGAATTAATTAATAATCAATTCACACCACTCAACATTAGTCTATTTGCCAGTTAGACTAACTACAACTAATTTAACTAAGTCAAACTAAACACAACTCCATCAACTCCTAATCCAACTCCACAGAACTCAATCACTGAAGTCCTAACTGAAGTCCTCCATGCAATAGCTCAGGTTAACCCATAGGAACCACGTATTTCCTTCTAGTAGCTGCATGTGCCACATCCGTAGCTCGAACTGAAGTGCTCCAAGAGAATAAGATAATGTTTATAGTCCAAATATTACTAAGAGCTAATAATATTCGATTGTTCTATTTTTAGCCTAGCAGTCTAAAAATAGACTCCGCCCATATGCCTAAAAATAGAGGTCCATATATTTTTACCAACATGACCAATCATCCACAAATAGCATCCTGCAACTCATAGACCATGATCCATATGTCTAAAAATAGACATAGTCTAAAAATAGACTTTGCGCCAAAAATAGCCTACGGACCCACTTAGTGAAGGTGACTTCTTTCCACTAAGCTCCATCATCTTGTTGCATTCTCAACACTCCCTCTTAACAAGATATGGATTATCAGCAACCCCTATCCTATCTCGGTGGTACTCGAATTTTCTCCTGGTGAGCGCCTTCGTCAAGATATCAGGATCCTGATCCTCCGTGGGAATATACGAAAGTAACATGATTCTCCGCTGCACACAATCTCTGATATGATGGTACCTGATGTCGATGTGTTTGGATCTATCATGAAATACAAGATTAGCCAAGAGTTTAATTCAACTCTATTTATCACAGTAAATCACAGTAGGATCCAAATGAGACTCGAAGAACCTGACCGGGATCTTCCTCATCCATATAGCCTCGCATTCAGCCAAACTTGCTGCCATACACTCGGCCTCCGCGGAACTGAGTGCCACGGATCTCTGCTTCCTGCTGTACCAAGAAACTTATGTCGATCCGATACTGAAGATCCCTCCAGATGTGCTCTTTCTATCCATTGGGCTCCCTGCCCAATCTGCATCCATGAAGCCACATAGCTTCACCTCATCCTCCTGTTTGTACCACAATACATATCCCGATGTGCCTCTAAGATAATGCAATACATGCTTTCCCGCCTTCCAGAAGAGCTTGGTAGGCTTAACCATGGCTTGTGAAAGCTGGTTAATAGCATAGCATATATCGGGTCATGTATTGACCAGATACATAAGCGACCCCACCAACTATCGATAAACAGTGGCATCCACTACCTCCGCCGAAGTAGCATCCTCCCTCCTCCAACCTCAAGGAAAAGGAGTATCAACAGGCTTGTAGCCATGCATGTTGAACTTCTCCAGTATTTCCCGAGCATACTTACCCTGAGAAACAAACAGTCCATCACTGCACTGCCAAATTTCCAATCCCAGGAAATAATGAAGGAGGCCCAAGTCCTTCATCTCAAACTCCCAAGAAACATCCTCCTTGCATGAAAGTATCAACAACTCATCTCCAGTTAGAATCAAATCATCTACATACAGTACAATGATAAGAAACTTACCCTCCACCACAATCTAGTAGAGGTTAGGATCCGCCTCACTCTTGGAGAATCCAAGTCCGGTGAAATAGCTGCCTATCCGTGTGTACCAAGCACGAGGTGCTTGTTTCAACCCATACAGCGCTCTCTTGAGCCTGCATGCATGCGACTCGCTGCTGAAGATCTCGAAACCTTCGGGCTGCCCTATGTACACTTCCTCCTCAATGACTCTGTTGAGGAACACAGTCTTCACATCCATTTGATGAATGTGTCACCCCATTTGCATCACTTTGTAGATCCATCTCAAACCCACCACTGATTTCCCCTCCAGTCTTGGGACAATCTCCCATGCACTGTTTCTGACAATCGAATCATACTCTTCCACCATGGCGTCTACCCATGTGGGATCCTCCACAGCTTCCTCGAAAGAGGATGGCTCCGTCACGACACATTGGCTCACAAGGGCCATCTATCCAGTGTACCAATCTGGTGATTGTCTCTGCCTACGCTCTGTTGTAGGTGGTCCTACAACCTTCTCTGCATCTTGAGCCAGTCGCTCAGCTTTTGTAGTGCGCTTTGTCCCTCTGATGGTTGGTGTTGCATGAGTGTTCTCTTCCACTCCATGAACTTCCTTTTGTGGTTGATCCAAGTCCTGAAGCTCATCCTTAGGAACTAATAGCTCCTCATCTGCATGCAAGTGTGGCTCCCTCTCAAGCGAACACTTCATGGCTTTCCCCTCCTGAAATTTTATATCCCATCGCACAACAATCTTGTGACTGTCTAGCAAATACACACGATAGTTGTGGGGCATATCAGTATACCCCATAAATATCCCAACCTCTGCGGTCGGCTCCAACTTCTTCCTGGCATCCTTCGTTACATGCATGTAAACAGGAGAACCAAAAATCCTCAAATGGGAAATATCAGGCCTCTTACCAGAATAAGCCTCCTCAGGTGTACTCATGCCAAGTATCCTGTGAGGACAACGGTTCTACACATATACTACAGTATTGCATACCTCCGCCCACAAGTGAAGGGGTAGGCCCTAATCATGCAACATCACCCGTGCAACACCCACGATCGTTCTCTTCTTCCGCTCAGCAACCCGGTTCTGCTGTGGGTTATGGGGAGCTATGAGCTCTCTTCGAATCCCTTCTGCACTGCAGAAATCATCAAACTCACCAGAGATGAATAAACCACCATTGTCTCTCCTAAGAGCCTTCACCTTCTTCCCCGATTCTTTCTCAACCAGTGCTTTGAACTCACAGAACTTTGAGTATGTCTCTCTCTTCTTCTGCATGAAGAAGATCCAGCACTTTCGGGATAAATCATCAACAAAGATCACAACTGAGAAAGGTCCACACACATCTATGTGAATTCTCTCAAGGATCACCGTGGCGCGACTATCCTTCTCGTGAAAGGTGGATTTCACAAACTTTCCCAAATACAACCCTTGCATTGATCTGAGTGCGCAAGAGTGCCTTTACGAAGCCCAGTAGAAATCTGCTGCAGTATCTTCAAGGCTCCATGGTGAAGGTGGCCCAATCTCTGGTGCCACAGCTCGCCATCATCCCGTCTCACCACTCCTTCTGCCTTGCATGCCATTGCTGAGCAGCCATCTACATGCAACTGATAAAGGTTCTTGACTCGAACCCCTATCTTCCGGGTTTCTCCAGTTGTCTTACTGCGCAAGAAATCCTTTCCCTCACTGAAAACAACATCATATCCTTGTCTTCTAACATCGCCACAGAGATAAGATTCTTCTTCAATCCTGGAACATGCATCACTTCCTTCAATACGAAG